>KE372649.1:463765-487424 GCA_000418225.1 Zizania latifolia
TGTTGCTTGCAGCAGAGGACGCGCGCCGCGGTTACCGTGGGCGGGAGGGGAAATTTTCGGGGGGTGGCTGCCTGTTTCTGGGCGGCGGCGCGCCGGCGCACACCGGAAAACCCACGGGGGCCTGCACCTACCTACACTGACCGCGTGGACCAGCAGGAACTAGGAAGAAAGCGAGGCCAAGTTGGCATCAATCTGCCCAAGATTAGGCAGCGCGTAGATATTTACGACACGGCACTTTGGTAGCTTCTAGAACCCGAGAAGCACATGAAGCTTATCGTTAATTGCCTTGTTTCCCAAAGATATTTACGTATAAGACAAAGGTGATAGTATCTGGGATGATCTAGAACCCCTTTGGCATCTTCTCGACTTGAGATCTGGGATACTATGATATACTATCGATGAGGTTCGATTTTGCATGTGCGCGGTCTTTTTTTTACTAATTTTTTCTTTTGAAAAGAGAGTCGTAGGCGTAATTCAGAAATACACAACATATTTTTAGGGTTTAGAACTTTGAAGGGTTCGAAGTGTAGGCAGGAGTTCGAACTCTGCCTAAGACCTTCGAAACGGATAATAACCTTCGTACATGAATAGTATTGATTAACACTAAAAACGTTCGATCCCCTTCCCTCTGCAATGGGAGGATATTTATAGGTGCGGTAATAATAGGGTAATACTTGTTTACCCCTGCGTTCAACCGATTATTACAGTATTATACAGTGAATTATATAGGGGTAATTTAGTAACACTCTATATGAATATGGCTGGGCACACGTCTTGTCGGAGGGATGGAGAGCCCATGGTTTTGACGTCACCTCCGAGTAGTTTCGAGGTGCGCAGCCCCTTCGGTGGAGCGGGCTTTGTAGTGACAAGCAGTTCCACGCTGGCGGCCTTCGGAGAGTTTTGCGGTGACTTAGGGCGAAGCTGTAGCTTGTGCATTCAGAGAGGGCTTCGTAACCTTTGTCATTATCGCCTTGATAGGGATAAAATATTTTCCCCCAACAGTAGCCCCTCGTAAGTGGTCCTTCGATGAAAGGGGTAAAATACGCTTCGATGAATAATAACTTCGAGCAGCTCCCTTCGAAGCCATGGGTTTCGGAGTTGAACTTTTAACTGGTCGCAGTTCGAGCATTAAATGAACCGCAGAACTGACGGGACGTCCTTGGAAGCCCAAACGGCGCCGAATGAGGCCAAAAATCCAGAACCGAACCGTTGCTCAGCTGTGCGCTCTTCGGCCTTTTTTATCTTGGCCCCACCAATTATAGACCGCGGAAGGCGCTTGCGAGGTTAGTAAAAAATGGCTCCGGGGAGCGCGCCGGGCGCCTTTTACCACCTATAAAAACCCCCTCAGCCCCTAGGCTCATTTTACGCTCAAGCACATTTCTGCTCTTGCTCTTGCTCCCTACTAAGTCCTCAGCCACCAGCCTCCGAAGCTCTTCCTCTGATTCTTATCGGAGCGGAGCCTTAGCTTTGCGAGATGTTGAAGAAGTCCTCCGTAGGCAAGAGCCTTCAAGCCATCGGAGGGTTTGCTTTGATGCAGACCCAGACAGCAGCAGCGGCGGCGGCGGCAGCTCCGAAGGATGCGTTGAAGCATTATGGGTCGCACGACCTCTGACCTCCCACGGATTTGTACGAGCAGACCTTTGAGCTGAAGAGGACACGCTCGACCTTGGACTCCATGAATGACATCTGCACGGGGAAGGTCTACAAGTCGACCAACGTCCGAATCCCAAAGCACGAAGTGATCCCCGCTTCGAGAGACGACGAAGTCATGATCTTCGAAGCCTTCCTCGAGGCTAGGATCGATATCCTAGCAATGGATCTACTAGGAGAGTTTCTTCGTCTATACAACCTCCAACTCCCTTAGCTGTCCCCGAATACCGTCACCCGCCTCACAATCTTCGAGTGGGCCATGAGGGCGGAAGGGTGTGAGGGTCGCGCAGACGTCTTTATGGCCCTACATGACGCGAACTGCCACTAGGGCCCTAGCCTTCGGGAGCGTTAACATCTAGCTCCGTTAGGAATTCGGCGACTTCTTCTCGGTGAAGGCATCCAATGATAGGTGGTATTCGAAGCGGGACCAGAAATGGTTCTACATCTCCGTCAGAGCAGACTCTCTCCTTCGCAGCACCAACGTCCCCATCATGTACCACCGCCAAGCCAAGGTAGGGATGGATGAGGCCATCGTTAAATCTAGGATTCAACTGCTACAGATGGTGGCCCGGAGGATGAGCATGAGGGATCTGGCCGAGGAGTTCATCACCCTCTGGATCAGCCCCCTCTTGGCCCGGTGACCAAAGGACCTGTTTGTGAACTCCGCGCCTGACGAACCGAAAGAGATCTTTTTGCAGATCATCGGTGAGCCTCTGAAACTCTACATTTTTATGCTTCGAAAGCATTGCACTAGCCTTCCTAACTTTGATGTCAAAGTCGCAGCCAAACGGGTTGAGCTGACGCTGGAGGAGGCAGTCAAAGCGGTTGAACGTGTCATAGGGCCCCCGACCACTAATGAGAAAAACAAGCGTTTCGCCCTCGTCAGAACATGGGAGAGGTACAACCAGGTATGTCTCCGCCTCGAGGCCAGGGAGCCTCCGGAGCTCGCAGAGCTCGTGGCCTCGGGTGGGGCTCGAAGCGAAAGAGGGCAAAGGGCGACCATGATCAGCCACATCCGTCTCCACAGCGCCCTCGAGGCCCAACTGGCTCTAGGGAGCCTGCAGGATCACCGCCTCTGGCATCGGAGGCGGACTGGCTAGCCTCTTAGACCCTTCGGATTGCCCGGACCTCTCCCCCATTCCGAGGGAGATCGAAGGTGAACGATAGTCTAGAACACTTTGTAGTCCCTTCGTCACTTGTTCTGACTTACTTTTTCTTCAGACCCCGTCGTCAACGATCAAGTGGATCATGACGCTGATCAGGACGAAGGCGACGGGGCGGCAGAAATGGCGGAGGGGTCTGACGAGGAGGCCAATGAGGGGGACAACGAAGAGTCTAGCGAAGACTCTTTAGAAGATGACGAGGAGGAGGCCAGTGATGACGCGGCCCGCGTGACCCTTCAACGGAAGGCACCGCGGTCCTCCCTCGGAGCCCAGCACCGGAGGAGATGGAAAGAAGGGTTCCTTTATTGAGGCCCTTTATCTCGTCGGAGGCGCCGCTGGGCGATATGGTGTATCAATACCTTCGTGGTAGCGATGGCCTCGCCAGGTCTGACCTAGTGGTTGAGATGTCGGTACCTTCATTAGGCCAACAAGTCTTTAGAGGCTGAAGTCGAGAGGCTCCGTGCTGCCAACAAAGCATTCGAGGCCGAGAGAATCGAAGCCACCCGGGAGGCCACCCTGACTATAGACACACTTAGTGGTGTCTTAACGTGCCTGGGGACCGTGTGCCAGATCCTGGACGTCGCTGCTAGGGATGTGGTCCGGCTTCATCTTGGGTTCCTCCGGACCACCGCCAGCATTATGGACAAAACCTTGGTGGGCTTCACCACGATGGCAGGAAGGGTGGCGGGCCAGGAAGTCCTTCAACTTCTTCACAAAGTGGGTTGCCAACACCTCACCGCAGCGACATCTGTGGCGGACGTCAACTTCGGCGGTCCTTGACTGCTCTCACCCACGCCGGAGGTGGTTCGAGCCTGGTGTGCGCTCCAAGGGCCTTGGAGGAGTAAGGCGAAGGATATAGCCCTCGAGCTCTTGCAAGAGACTCACCGCCGACAAGCAGAGCAGCAGGCTTCACCCGTAGTGGCTCCTTCACTAGCCTCGGACCCTCCTCCTCCAACTTCTGGCTCGTCCAGATTTCACTTTCAGGCAGGCCTAGAACTTCCGGTCCAACCGAAACTTCTGGCTCCTCTAGAAATCAAAACTGGGCTGGCCCGGAACTTCTGGTCTAACCGGAACTTTCGGATGCACTAGAACCCAGAACTTTCGACCTCAGGCCAGAACTTCCGGTTTCCCCAGAATTCTCTTGGGCATATTTCCATCAATGTTCCACTTGTACAAGAGCTAATTCTTGCACGCTTTAAAATCCAATCCCCTTAAGCGAGAGACCCGATAAGTTCATATGCAAATGGCTGCTACCCGAAAACCCTTTCTGAATCGCCGATCAATAGCGGTACCTAGCAGCACTTATTGACCCCCAAAAGCATACAAAGTCAAAATCATACTTTCTGAACCTTGATATACTCACACACCAATCCCTTTACCACACGACATCAGTCAAGCTCAAGGCGAGATTTGGGCCACTCTTGTTGACAGTTCGATACTTCACTCGATCAAGTAGTGGATTCAATCATGATCAACTCTTTGATCATAGTGGCATAGACATGCACTTTCCAATCCGACTACCTCAAGGAGCCCAGAGATGTCTCTCCCGTTATTTGGGAGGGGTAAATTCTATCTTGACTGCTCACATCGCACGACATGTTTCGCGACACACCCGAAAGCAACCTTTATGACTACCCTGTTACGGAATAGCGTTTGGAAGCCTCTAAGTGTGCTACTACACATTCTGGAATCAATGACGATTTCAGGTCTAAGGATTCTGCAGGTACACCATTTGAGACGATAACTGATGGCACTTTAAAAATAACAATCTCAGCAGTATCTCAAAGTGGGTCTATCCAACTCCATCTTCACCAACATGAGTCCACATCACTGATTTGATATCTCTATGTCTATGATCTGTGAAATATTATCATTAATCAGACAGATGTGCTAATCTATAAATCATCACTGTCCCACATGACGATATGAGATTAGGGATCGTTTAGAATAATATCGTAACACAGAGAGTTTTACAAACAAGTCATGCACTTGTTGATCAATGTAAAAGATATTTATTCAAGGAACAAGATAACCAATTATCCAAATGTACACTAGCATAGAGAAGACACTTTCTCTCACATACACTGGACTCACTCATGCAAGCATCTAATATCCATAGAGTTCAAGTGTGCCTCATGCTTAGGCTATGGGATAGGCTTCGTCAATGGATCAGCTATGTTCAAATCCGTGTGTACCTTGCATATCTTCACATCACCTCTATCTATAATCTCATGGATGAGGTGATAGCGCCGCAGTATGTGCTTGGACTTTTGGTGTGACCTACGCTCCTTGGTTTGCGCAATGGCACCACTATTATCACAATAGAGGTCCACTGGACTAGACGCACTAGGGACAACACCCAGCTCAGAAACAAACTTTCTGATCCAAACTGCCTCCTTCGCAGCTTCAGAAGCTGCAATATACTCGGCCTCAGTTGTTGAATCTGCAACCATTTCTTGCTTGAAACTCTTCCAACTCACTGTGCCTCTATTGAGGCAGAACACAAATCCAGACTGCGATTGCGAATCGTTCTTATCGGTTTAGAAGCTGGCATCGGTGTAACCATTTACAACGAGCTCCTCCTCACATCCAAAGACCAGGAACATATTCTTAGTTCTTCTCATGTACTTAAGGATACTCTTTACTACCGCCCAGTGACTTTCACCCGGGTTTGACTAATATCTGCTCGTAACACTTAGAACATAAGAAACATCTAGGCGTGTATAAAACATGACATATATGATGAATCCGATTGCGGAGGCATATGGGATCGCACTCGTCTTCTCCAGCTCATCAGGTGTCAAAGGACACCGAGTCTTACTGAGAGAAATATCATGTGACATTGGTAGAAAACATTTCTTAGAATTCTGTATATTGAACCATTTTAATACCTTGTCAATGTACATGTTCTGGCTTAATCCAATTAGCCTTCTCGACCTATCTTTATATATCTTTATGCCCAAAATATATGCTGCCTCTCTAAGATCTTTCATTGAGAAACTTTTTCTCGACAAAGACTTGATAGCATCTAGCATAAGAATATCATTTTCGATCAACAATATGTCATCTACATATAAGACCAAAAACACAAGTGAGCTCCCACTTGCCTTTTTGTAAACACAAGGCTCTTCTTCATTTTTGATGAAGCCAAACCCTTTGACAACCTCATCAAAACGAAGATTCCAACTCGAGAAGCCTACTTCAGCCCATAAATGGACCGTTAATGTTTGCAAACTTTTCCAGCATTCTTTGGATCGTCAAGATCTTCAGGCTGTGTCATGTACACATCCTCACTTAGGTTTTCATTAAGGAAAGTCGTTTTGACATCCATTTGCCATATCTCATAGTCATAATATGCGGCAATCACTAGAATGATCTGTATAGACTTTAGCATTGTGACGGGCAAAAACGTTTCATCATAATCAACACCTTGAGTTTGCCTGAAACCTTCGCCACCAATCGTGCTTTATAGATATGAACATTTCCATCAACATCTATCTTTTTCTTAAAAATCCATTTACACTCGATTGTTTTTCACCATCAGGTGGATCGACCAAGTTCCAAACTTGATTCTCTCGCATGGATTCTAACTCGGATCTTATGGCTCCAAACCATTTCGCGGGGGTCAATAAGTGCTGCTAGGTATCGCTATTGATCGGTGATTCGAAAAGGGTTTCTGGGTAGCGGCCATTTGCATATGAACCTATTGGGTCGCACGCTTAAGGGGATTGAATTTTAAAGCTTGTAAGAATTGGCTCTTGTGCAAGTGGAAGATTGATGGAAATATGTCCAAGAGAATTCTGGGGAAATCGAAAGTTCTAGGTTCTGGTGCATCCAGAAGTTCCAGTTAGACCGGAAGTTCCGGTCTAGCCTAGTTTTGGTTTCTAGAGGAGCCAGAAGTTTCGGTTGGACCGAAAGTTCTGGGCCTGCCTGAAAGTGAAATCTGGATGAGCCGAAAGTTCCGGTTAAGACCGAAAGTTTCGGGTCGGAATAAATTCAATACAGAATGCTATTTTTAGAAGTTCCGGTTAGGACCAGAAGTTCCGGGCCAGACATACTGTAGAGACACTACTCCAATAGTGGTGCTCGTCTTCTTTCCGTGGAATTCACCGGATTGTAGGATCCTGTCGTCTTCATCACCGGATCACCGACGAACGAACGGAGCCGGGAGAAATAGCTCGAGGACGCGCTTTATCGACTCTACTTCCGCTGCCCGAGCGCATCTCGTGGCTTGAGGTAACGATCCATGATCCCATTACACGCATGGTTCCTGGGCTAACGCGGTAAATTTTTAAAATTAAGTGCTAGTGTAGCCTCCCCATAACCCAACATTAGGCTCCCCTGCAATACTTGATGCAATACTTTGATGTAATTTGAACAAAGTATTAATGAAATGTGGGGACGTTTTGGACTTATTCAGGATCAAGCTGTGAATACTGATATTGATGTCGAGGTAATCGAAGCCTCGGAGGCACTCCATCATTAATGGGTAGTTTACGAAGTAGCTAGGGCCGAGCACTGACCATGATTTAAAATACCGTGGGGCCCTGCTAGCGAGGTTCTAGTCGAAGTAGCTCACAAATTGTTAACTCCAGTAAAGACGGAGCCCCCTCACAGTCCATCATCATCTCCTGACTTGGCCAGATTTAATGATATCATCTCCAAAGCTAGAGGAACGTAGCCCCCGCGAGTGCCGGAGATAGTTAGCCATGAGGTGCTCGACTTGTGTCCCCCCATGACTTGGACCTGGGCTGACCTTGAAGAAGAACGAATAGTCCAGCGAGCGGCGAAGTAAGGTCGTTCACGCAACGGCGAAGCCTCTTTGAGCCGAGGGGATCCTTGTGCCAAGAATAGCAAGAAGAAGCGAGGACCAACAATTTCAGTGAGGCGTGCCCACTTTCTGTTAGGTTTTGATAGTGCTTTTTCATGATGTCTTTCTTTTTTGTCTGTAATCGAAGTGCACTTGATGTGGTACTTTGTATTTGTAATTCGAATTGCAAATGAATAAAAGTGTGTTTTGATGCAATGTATTATTCGAGGTGTAACCTAGTCATCGGTACGTATCGAATTTATGATGAAGCACACTCCAAATGCATGCATACTCCCTGCTCCCCCTTGCTCGTGGCGGGTGTGAACGTTGTAAACGCATGGTACAAGCAGTGTTAGTGCGACGCAGCTAGGCTTCGAGCATGTTATCGAGCCACATGAGTTTTGAAGAACTTTCGAAGGCTAGGCTTCGAGTGTTCGGTCGCTTGGGACCTTAGGGGATGCTTTGAGTTGTTCGCTCGGAGTCCCTTAGTTTTTACCGCTCTAGGCCCTGGGGCACTTTGAAACGATAATGGTAGAGTGGATCACACCGGATTTTTTAGGGTCCGTAATGGAGCCCAAAGTCAGTGCCGTTAACCATACCCGGGAAGCGACCCTCGAGCATTGGGCTCCGGGCTTCACACCAGAGTGCGGTGCACTCGTAAGTGTGCTAGACTTTATTTGTCTCGCACTGAGCCTGTGGCTTCAGTAGCAGAATGGGTACGCACACCATCAAACCGTCGAAGCCTCATTGTCGTCGTGATGTGTCCATCGGTACGATAATGTGTTTGAGGGTCGGGAGGATGCGAACCATCTTCCCGGGGGATGCATAGTACCTTGATATGAAGATTGCCCTCGAGGGGCTTTTATTCGAAGACACCTTCGCAACATGGCCTTAGCATGGCACTAAATGTAGTATCGCTAGCGGTACTCTACGTGCTAGGTGTGCTTCAATTCTTCTCCTTTGAGGGTTGAGAACCTAAACGAGCCTGGTCAGTTCGAATGAAGCACAATGAAGGGCCCTTCCCATTTGTTGCTCAATTTTTCAGGCATTTGGATGCTTTGGAGAACTAGATGACCAGGCTGTATGACGTTGGGCTTCACTTTTGGATTGTACCATGCCTTCGTTTGGTCTTGGTACTTCACCAGATTGGCTATAGCTCAAAGCCTTGTTTCTTCTATAAGCTCAAGCGAAGCTTCTCGTTCACTGTTGTCCTCCAGGAGCAGTGTCTGCAGTGAACCCCTCTTAGCTCTGTAGGGGTCATTGCTTCATCGCCAAACAGTAGCTGAAAAGGAGTGAAGCCTATAGACCGAGCTTAGGTGGTTTGAATGGACCACAAGATCTTTGAAAATTCTTCGACCCATAGCCCCTTGGCGAGGCCTACGATTCGACGGTTGAGGCCTGATAATATATTACCGTTGGCCCTTTTGACCGCTTCGTTTGATTGCGGATGTCTAACTACAGTGAAGCACAATTCGATGCCGAGACCTTCGCAGAATTCTTTGAAGGGCTTCGCATCAAACTGAGTTCCGTTGTCAATCATCAGCTGCCTGGGTACTACGAATCTGTAAATTATATTCTACGAAAAGAACTTCTGGATGTTCTTCGATGTTATTGCTGTCAGGGGTTGGGCTTCAACTCAGTACAAGAAGTACTCAACTGCTATCACTGTGAACTTCAGATTCCCTTTTGCCTACGGAAATGCTCTGATTAGATCCATGCCCCATCGGGCGAGGGGCCATACTAGCGTAATGACCTGCAGCGAAGTGGGTGGACGATGGCTTCGCCTGTCCATCCACTAGTAGCCTTGGCAAGTGTGAACGAGGGCCTCGGCGTCGGCCATTGTGGTGGGCCAATAGAGGCCATGCCGGAGTGTTCTGCTAGCAAGCGCCCGAGGTGCAAGATGGCTCCCGCATAGACCTTCGTAGATCCCTGAAAGTATGTCCTGCCCTTTGGTTCTAGAGATGCAGCACAACAAAGGTGCGCAAATGCTAGACTTGTACAACAGGTTGTCGACAAGGTGGTAATTGTGACCCTGTGCTGAAGCCTCATGAAGTCAGGGCCTTTGGGCAGGACGTTTTCGTCCTGAAGCATTGCCATGATATGGTTTCGCCAATCATCTGCCTATACACATAGTACTTTGGCAGGCTCTAGATTTGCTACTGTTGGAGTACACTGCTCCTCGTAGAACGCTCCGGTAGGGAGTTGTTGGGCTCTGGCTGCTACTTTGGTGATGGCGTTCGCCTGCTGGTTTTTAGCCCTCGAGATGCTTCTGATAGAGATCCCTTTGAACGTGAGCTCCACCTTACGCATTTCAGCCAGATACTGGGCGAGGTCTAGATGTTGAGCTTGAAAACTCTTATCTACATATCCAGCGATAACCTAGGAATCTATTTTTATAATTACCCTGGTAGCACCTAGGGCTCATGACTTTTGAAGGCCTAACAGAACGCCTTCATACTCAGCCACGTTATTTGTGGCTTTGAAATCTAACCTTATAGAGTACAAGGCCTTCTAGCCGGTGGGGGAAATTATTACAACTCCAGCGCCTACGCTGGAGGCCTGATAAGCTCTGTCAGAATAAACAGGCCAGATACCTTTGTCTGGCATTTCTAGAGACCTGATGGACGGAGGGGTCCACTCTACAACGAAGTCCGCGATTACTTGAGAATTGATTGCAGTGCGGGCGATAAATTCTATACCGAAAGGGGCTAGCTCGACTGCCCACTTCCCCACTCTTCTTGTGGAGTCTTTATTTCGAAGCATGTCTTCGAGGGGGTATGACGTCAGCACAATAATATTGTGTACGAGAAAATAATATTGGAGCTTCCTTGAAGCCATGACGAGGGAGTATGTAATTTTCTCGAGCTCCGTGTACCTTGTTTTGGCTCTGGATAGGGCCTCAGAGACGAAGTAAACTGGCCTTTGCACTAACTTGCCTTCGACGTCTGCTTCACGAATCAGCACCGCACTTACAATGAAGGCCGTTGTTGCAAGATACAACAACAGCCCCTCCTCCGGAAGGGGGTGGTGAGGGTAGCTAGGTCAGCGAGGTATGCCTTGATATCATCAAAACTCTTTTGGCGTTCGGGCGTCCATGCGAAGTTCTCGGAGCCCTTTAGCGCTTTAAATATTGCCAGGCTCCGTTCGGTGGAGTGGGTGAGGAACCTGCTGAGAGCAGCGAGGCGACCTACAAGCTTCTAAACCTGTTTCAAATTTTTAGGCAGCGCCATGCCTGTAGTGCACTAATCTAGGTAGGTCTGGCTTCGATACCTCGGCTCGAAACCAAGTACCCTAGCAGCTTGCCGGCCCAGGCTCCGAAGACATATTTCTTAGGATTCAATCAGACCCCTACCCTTCGCAGTCATTCGAAGGTCTCCGCTAAGTCTACGCTATGCTCGCCCTTTTTTTCCCTTTTTATTATAATGTCGTCTATGTAGGCTTCAACATTCCTTCCTATTTGGTGGCCTAGGGCCTTAGAAATTAATCTAGAGAAGGTTGCCCTGGTATTTCCTAAACTGACGGGTATCTGTATATAGCAATAGACCCCTAAGGGAGTAACGAAGTTAGTCTTCTCCCCGTCTTCATATTTTAGCCACACTTGGTGGTACCCAGAGTAGGCGTCGAGGAAGCTTAGCAGCTCAGAGCCGACGGTGGAGTCGATGAGCTGATCAATGTGAGACATGGGGTACGGGTCACGGGGGCATGCTTTATTTAACGATGTGAAGTCGATACACATGTGCCATTTTCCCATGTTCTTTTTCCTTACAAATACGGGGTTCGACAGCCACTCCGTATGGCTGACTTCTCATATGACTCCAACCCAGAGCAGCTTCTCTACCTCGGTCTTGGCCAAACTTGCTCGCTCGGCTGATAGCTTTTGTAGCCCCTGGTGCACTGGTCTGGCCCTAGGGTTCACCAGAAGAGAGTGCTCGATGATGCTTCGGTCGACCTCGGGGATATCTTTGTCTGTCCAGGTGAAGATGTCGAGGTTGCACCCAATCGTGCCCTCCATCAAAGCCATGTGTTCTAGGGCTAGATCACCTCTGAACTGAATGGGGTATTTGAGCCCCCCTTCGACGAGTATCTTCATGATGATCTCTCCGTTCGGATGGGGCTTGACCACTGATCCCTTCATGGCTCTGGAAGGTTAGCTTGCTGCTTCGAGCTGCGGCTCCACGGAATGCACTTGGCGTGCTTTGAAGTGTGCTGCGTGGCCGTACTCCACACTTCGTGCCGATATGCCCTACCTCGTGGACATAATCACACCTCTATCGCTTGGACATATTTCCTAGTGCCGCGCCTCCGAAGATTTGGAGTACGACCTACTTTGGGGGCTCTGTCTCGTCTTTGACCTTCGGGGTAGCATTTTGTTTACCATCGGGATTCAGGGTGGAGCTTCGCCTAGCTCAGCGTGGCCCACGGCCTGACATGCTCTAGGCGGGTGTCTTCAGAGGCCCGATCCATAATCCCTCGGCCCGTAGTGAGCTCGAGGTAGTTTCCTCACAAGGCTAATATGGCCTTGCAGGAGTGGGTATTGTGGCTCTAGTTCTCATCGTAGATATTGTAGAAGAAAATCTGACCTAGGATGGGGGGCCAGGCAGGCGACCTCGCCCTGCCCCCTCGGCCATGGCTCTGACTCTACTGTAGCTTCGGGGCCCTTGGTCCGGAGATGTTTAACACTTCGCTACAGAAGTGCTTCTTGCTTCTCCTCGACTCTGGAGCTCGGTGCTCCATGCTCATCGGCTTCAAGGGACTCAGAGCCCGTACTTCCGGGACTTGTACTCGAGCGATGGTGGCACTTCTTTGGAGCTGCCCTTCTTTAGAACGGGCATGCTCTTCAAAGTATTTCATAAGCTGGGCCACCGAAGATATGGGCTTCCTATGAAGCTTGTCGAGGAGGCCTAGGTGGGTGACACCTTCGCGTGCTGTGTTGACCACAGACGATGTGGAGAGCCCCTTGATCTGTATCTTCGTATAAGCGAAGCGTTGGAAGTATTGCCGGAGGGTCTCTCCGGGCCGCTGCTTCACCTGGAAAAGGCTTCCGGTAGACATGGGTGCCACATAAGTCCCTTGGAAGTTGCTAATGAACTTCTTTTGTAGATGCTCCTAGGATTTGACGAAGCCCGGTTTGAGGGACTAGAACCAACGGAGGGCTATGCCTTCGAGAGCCAATGAAAATCATTTAGCCATAGTATCTCTCTCACCTCCGCTGGCCTCGATTGCGAGGGCATAGGAGCGCGTGACTTCATCGAGGTTTGAATCCCCGGAGTACTTCGGCAACTTTGCTTCCGAGAACTTCGAGTGGAAACATACCATCTAGAGATCTGGATGTAGGGGCGATCTCTCGTCAAAGGAGGCATTTTGCCTCCACTCCTAGGATCGCTGCTCCCCATGGTCACTCAGGGTGATGACGACGGGCCTCGGCGGATCGATTGAGACTTCCGAGGCGTGTGCTTGCTCAGTAGCACTCTAACGTCACCTCGAGTCCTCTGCACGCAACAAGGCCAGCTCAGAGGCCTGAGCGTCTTCGAGTGCTCCGCCTTGCTGAGAGTGGTCCCCTAGCTCTTGCGACCGAGCATAATCGGTTCACAGTACCATCGGGGTGGCAAAGTTGTTGGACATAGGGGCCCTGCAGCTCTTAGGGGGACCACCTCCGGGGGACCATTGGGGGCCCCTACGGCCTAGAGGTGAGGTTTGCCAAGGGTATGACTGTGGGATTCGCCAGAAGGGAGCCGGAGGCGTGCGCCGTAGCTTCCGGAAGGTTTCCGAGGTTCGGGGGAACCTTGGAGCCTTGCACATTGCCTCGGAGGGAAGGTCCTCTAAATGCTCTGTGGCCTTCGAAACCTAAGTGGACTTTCGGGTAGGAGCCACGCTTTTGCCCTTTTTCGGAGGCATGCTTCGAAGTTTTTCTCAAAAATGGTGGTAGAGAGGCTAGTTTAGAACTAAGAATCTCCACGGATGACACCAACTGTTGGCATAATTTAGAAATACGCAACAGATTTTTAGTGTTTAGAATCTCGAAGGGTTCAAAGTGTAGACAGGGGTTCGAACTCTGCCCGAGGCCTCCGAAATAGATAATAACCTTTGTACAGGAGTAGTATTGATTAATTCTACAAACGTTCGATCCTCTTCCCTCTGCAAGGGGAGGGTATTTATAGGCGTAGTAACAACAGGGTAATACTAGTTTACCCCCTATGTTTAACTGACTATTACAGTATTACACAGTGAATTACATAGGGGCAATTTAGTAACACTCCATATGAACATGGCTGGGCATACATCTTGTCAGAGGGGACGGGGAGCCTATAGTTTCGACATTACCTCCGAGTGGTTTCGAGGTGCGCAACCCCTTCGGTGGAGCGGGCTTCGTAGTGACAAGCAGTTCCACACTGGCGGCCTTCAGAGAGTCTTGCGGTGACTTGGGGCCAAACTGTAGCTTGTGCATTCGGAGGGAGCTTTGTAACCCTTGTTATTATCGTCTTGTTAGGGCGAAAATTTTTTTTCCTAACAGGAGTCAACTTTGGTAAAATTAATACAGCCTTACGGTTAAAATCCTCTGCTCGACTGTAGGCAAAAAAATCTAAATCATTAGTAGATTAATTTTTTTTATAATTTAATAGATGGAAATGATATTACGAAAATTTGTTATAAAATAATTTTATATAAAACTTTTAATGGAAGTAAAAATAAATTTTCTGGCCATCCATCCAAAAATGGTACCACACTATGAACAGTGGCCTAATTCATGTTGTGACAACAATGTTTTGTAGTGTGGCTAAATCTTCGTCACGTAACTGCGTAAAGTCTTTTTACGGACATAATAATATTGTCTCGCCAATTGCCATATGAGTGAGTTAACGTGTCCAAAAGGTTGACACCTAGAAATAAATATTAAATGGATTTTTAAAAAAATTATATTGATAAAAGGCTAACAAAATAAAAAATAATTTTGCCATGACAATTATACGCAACAGTGGCAACACCTCCAGTCAAAGCGGAGCAAACTGCTGTGTATCATCGTGAAAATCATGAAATTGGAAAATACGCACGTATATGTATCATCGCATGGGTCCAGTTCCCACAAGTTATTCTCACCTACGATGGTATTTTAAGCTTATTTTTAAGAATAATTTTAGATAGATTTTTTACTTGTTTGCTTAGCACTCATAAAAAGATATCTAGGCAATAATATAACTAAAAAACATTCAAAATTAACGATACAATTTTATTCTAAATGTTAAAAACTGATACGGATTATAATCCGTAGCTGAAAAGGCACCCGCAAATCTTTACTATGACATTTTCTCTTTCTCCAAAAGTAGTATCGCGAACACCGGAACACAACGCATTGTCTGGGCGATTAAAATCAAAAACTTTATTTCACTTGAATCTCAAAACTCGCTGCTTGAATTATCTGAACGAAGGAGGTGAATAGAACAGAACAGATGAACAGACTTATACCCTATTCCAAACATCTTGTCACTAGCTTATAACTAAAAAAATAAATTGTTTACAAGATAAAATTTATTTTCCAAATAAGTTATAAGCCCAAGTTATATTAGTAGAAAAAGCTAAAAGCTGATATTTACGTTTCTTGAGTTTATTTGCATCTCCACTTCACCTAATATCAAATAAATTGTCCCAAATAATAGTATTATCAATTAAATAAAAAATTTATAGATAATACAATATTTTTATCACACTACATAAAAATAAGCTTATATTTTAAAAGTTGTTTAGAACAAGTATCGGTGTTTTACCGATCTGTCCACCGACAAGCACCTTTGGTAGTGATTTGTGTGGTAGGATAATGAAAGTAGCATAGAGGGGGGTAAATAGGATGTCTAAAAAATTCTTCAAAAATTGTTAGTTCTGAACTTTCAGGGTCCGGATGTTCCAGGTTGATCCAGATGATCCGGGCTTCGGAGGAAAATTCAGACGCTCCAAGGTCCGAAAGTTCCGATATGATCCAGAAGTTCTAGGCACTCTAGAAAATTCATAAACAGATATGAAATGTGTTGGCATAATTAGTAATTATGCGACAGGTTCAGCAAGCCCCGAAAGGCTTAGACTTAGCTAGGTAGTTTGAATTCTGGTTCAGGCCTCCGAATCGGATAATAGCTTTATGTCCAGTGAATAGTATAAGATATGAATGAAAAACCATTCCGTCCCCCTCACCGTGGCTAGAGGGGGGAATTTATAGGTACAGCATGAATAGGGTAATACTAAATTACTCTCTACTTACAACCGACCATAACACAATGTACAGTGAATTATATAGGGGTAACTAGGTAAAACATCATATAAACACTGTAAAGTATATGTCTTGTCGGAGAAGACCGGAGCCCCTGGTTTCGGCCTTTACTCCGGAGTGGTTTTAGAGCCTTTGACTCTGTCTGGTGGAATGTGGTTCGGAGGCACCATAGCTCAAGGGGGCTCCAAAGCAATCTCCTAGTCGGAGTCTAGAAGGCCTCAGAGGGGGATTCGGCGTTCGATGTCTACTGATCAACTCTTGGTCAACCTTAAGTGCAATGGGAGTCATTTTCCCTAAAAATAGCCCCTCGCATATGACTCTTCGAATGGAGGGGTGTGATGTGCTTTGAATCCAGTTGTACTTTGACCCCAAGAGCTTGATCGGGATACACAGATCACCGAAATCCCCTTCGACCGATGATCAAGGAGCGTCGAATACAGCTACAAAAAAGATAGGGCATACCTTGGGAGCCCAAACGATGTCGGGTGTGGTTAAATCTCTAAAGCCAAACCATCGTGGAGTGAGGGTGGTTCAACCATGCCTAGGCCAAGCCTGGCGCCAACCCTCCAGTAATATTGGACATGGCAGCGACTGGAGGGACTTAAAAAGAGGCGGATGGACGACAAGGTTGAGAGTAACGAGGGGGACCTCGCTGAGGAGGACGAAGCCAAGGATGGTGATGACATCCCCTTACAGCCTCCGACCCCTAGGGATGTTCGGATCCTGCTTGAAGAAGGGGGATCATACTACCAGGACATGAGGTTCTCCCTCAGGGCCTTCACAGCCCCGAGGGGCGCTGGACAGGCTCTTGGAGCCTTACATTCGGGCCCATCAGTTTGTTACGCGAAGCAACCTGGTGACCGTGGTGGTGAGACATCATTATTCTGATCTCACCCCAGTGACCGAAGGGGCTATGCACCAGGTACTGATCGTTTTGATCATGCTATTTTTATTTTATAGTTCTAGCCTTATTCTTGGCTAACTTATTTTCTCGAAGTTCCTTGTTTTGATGCGAGCGACTTTGAAGGCATTCCATAAGAGGGAGGAGGTGGCCGAGCGCACAGAGCGTGGCCTCAGTCGACACATCTCAGAAGCCAAGAAGAAGATTGCTAACTTTGAGGGGCTGCGCCGAGAGCACGAAGCTCATGAGGCTGCTGAGGTTGAGGGCGCGAAGCTCATGAGACTACTGAGGCCGAGGCCGATAGGCTAAGTGTGGCAGAGGCCGTTTTGAAGGCCAAAGTCTACAAACTTAAGGCCGAGAAGGCGACCCTCGAGGGCAATGCTGGGCACAAGGCAGGCGAGCGTATTGCAGATATGATAGTGCTAGATGGATTCATTGGGACGCTCATGAGTTGATGGCACATCTAGAGACCACCAGTCACAATCCGTGCTTCGGGGTGAATGAGCCCCTTGGCCATATCTTCAAGAGACCATCCTTGTCACTGAAAATACTATGGCGGGCTACGTGGAGTCCTCGGGAAGGGTAGCGGCTGAGAGTGCCTCGCAACTTCTACATGACGCTGGCTGTACCCATCCTCGGAAGGCGTTCTCGGTGGGTGGTCTTCGATTTGGGGGACTAAGGGTGATGCCTCCATCGGCGGAGGTGGCTGCGGCATGGTGGACCCTGCAAGTTTCATGGAAGGAGTAAGGGAGTGCAGCTTCGTGGGAGCTCATCGATAAAGCTCGTCACTATTGCCAGCAACGTATTCTGGCCTCGCTCCTGCCGAAGCATCCAGCGCCTACCGTCTTGAGGTGTAGATTTTAGGCATCTGTGATATTTTGATGTAATCGGGCCTTATATTGATGAAAAAGGAACATTTGGACTTGTTCAGGGCCACGCTACGAATGTTGACACCGAAGTCAAAATACTCAATGTTTCATAAGTGCTTCGCCATCGATGGATATTTTTCGAGGTAGCTAGGGCCGAGTGCCACTCGTGATTTAGACTCCCACGGGGTTCTAATGGTGAAATACTAGTCGAAATGGCTAATGAGTTATTGGCCTCGATCAAGATGGAACCCTTCCGAAGTTCATCGTCCTCACTGGACTTGACTGGTTTTGACAGTGCGGGGGCCGAGTCTGAATTGTCTTAGCCCCTTCGGCCGCCGGAGGGGCTGTTGCTGAAGAACTTGATTTCTTGGCCTTCGATACTTATCTCCAAGAACCCCAAACGTGGGCCGACCTTCAAAAATAGAAGGGGGTCCAACGGGTGTCGGAACGGAGTGGCTTGAAGTGACAAAGTTCTTCGGGCTGAGGGGTTCATCGCATTGACGGTGGCTCCAAGTGTGGCTCGGAGCAACCGAGGGCCCGCTAAGGTCGAGGGCGGCGAGGTCCGATGATTTCTACGAGGGTGACTCACTTTTTGCTAGGTTTAGATAGTGCTTCTTGTAGTATTTTGTAACGAAGCCCTCTTCATCTTAAGCTGTAATCGAAGTTGTACTTGTGTTCAGGGTATATTTGATGTTCAAAGTGTATCTGATGAGTTACTTCGTATTTGTAATTCGCGATATTTGTGAATAAAATGTATTTCTTATGACCTCGAACGTTTGGGTTGAATTTGCTTTGTACGCATACACCTTTACATCTCCTCCTTGCTTGTGGTAGGTACTAGTGTAACGTATAGGTGCTACGAGCATTTCATGCGTACACAGTAATTGTTGTGAACGTGCAGTTTCGAGGTTATAACTGCTGCTTGTTAGTTCACAATACGAAGGGATGCTTCGAATGTTTTGGGTTGCTTGGAACCCGAGAGCGCGTATCGAGGTGTTAGCTTGAGGTACGATGTAGCCCTTGTTTTTATCGCTGAAGCGTCACTTTGAGGTTTTTGTTCGAAGCGTTGCCTTAGCAAAATGTCTAGTGACCTCGAAAGTCTGAATCTAGTTTCGCTCAAACGCATATACTTTGTACTACTTTCCTCGAATGCGTATATGTATTGCGAGCATATGCTGAATGTTGGGCTGCAACATGCTGACTCGAGGCTATTATCGGTATTACCATTTCCTTGGAAACGAGGCAACACTGGGACAAGATTCTAAACTAATGGAGGCTATGAACAATCTTTCATCTGACCCAGCAAGCAACATCTGTGAAGCAAGCGGGGCACGGTGGCACCAGGGAGCAGCGTGGTGGCCGGTAGCACCGGGGAGGAGGGCGGTGGCCGGCAGCACCGGGGAGGTGGGCGGTGATCAGCTCGGGGGAGTTGGATGGGGGCGGCAATGCTTAGGAGTAGGGCGGATGGCGGCGCCATGGGGGAGTAGGGCAGGGGCAGCGTGGCCGAGTAGGATGGGGCGGTGGCACCGAGGAGTAGGGCGGACGGTGATGCCATGGGAGAGTACGGTGGGGGTGGCACGGGGGAGTAGGACAGGGGTGGCGGTGCCGAGGAGTAGGGCTGACAGCGGCGGCACCTGAGAGTAGTGCGGGGGATGGTGGCACCGGCGAGGACGATAGGGACTGGTGGCGTTGAGGAGCGCAGGGGGTGATGGCGACTAGGGTGTGAACAAGGTTCAGTGCTGGGATGAGAACAGGGTTCGGACGAGAGAGAAGGCTGCGAAGGAGTATTTTTCAATGGCATGGTGGGTAATTTTCACCAAACGCACCCTCAGAAACTGTGAAAGTTGGGGTCCATCAGCTTTCATGTTTGTACTGCGAAAAGCTGTAGCTTTTGAAAAAACTGATTGTTCCTTGGATCTATTTGGTTCAGCTTCTAGCCTCCTAGCCAAGAAGCTGGTTGGAAAAGCTAAACCAAACACAGCCATAGATCCAGCTGCTATACTTATTATCCTGTAATTATGCAAATGTGCAGCACTAATTAACTAGCAAATGATTTATGGAATTGATATCCAAATGGCTATACACCTATACCAAATGGATTAGGTTGTCATGATTTTTTGTGAAATATAGCATGCCAGATTTTTGTGATAGCTCACAAGAATTTATAGACCATAGATTGAGTTATTTGACATGTGTGAAAAAATAATTCAGTTGATGTTCAAAGAACCATACAATGTGTAATAGTTCAGCTGAAAGAAACCTAATGTAAATTCGTAGTTCTTTACATTATGTAAACTTGAAGATATCTGAACAATGTCCATTAAGAAAGGAAACTATCAGAATTAATACTACAGTTTGTATTGTTTTATTGGCCTATTAACAGTATACCACCTTCTGCCTTTGGCTATGTGGTGATTGTCTCTATCTCCTCTACATGGTATCAGCTTCTCCTTCCTGAGCATCTTCCATTGCTCTTCAATCTCTCCACAATCTCCCTTGTCAGCCCCTGTCATCATGGATGCCACTGACGTTGTGGCTGTCACCGTTGCTGCTGCTTCTGCAGCTGCTCCTATCGTCACCCCTATCAACAGCACCTCCGAAGTACTCACTGCTCTGACAATTGCTCTCAGCCCCTACTCCATAGTCATCGTCAAGGCTCATGTTCCGACCACTCTCAGCATGAAGACAACAGACTACTCCCGTTGTTCTAAGTTTTTTAGGACCATGTGTGCCAAGTTCAGTCTTCTCTCCCACATCAACGGTTCTGCTCTAGCACGCCTGGATGATACTGCCTTCCTCAGTTGGCTCTGTTGTCCTCAGTTGGCTTTATGGCACCATCGTCGAAGACGTCCTCAATTCTACGATGGCTGATGATGAGACTACGCGCAATCTATGGGTCATGATCGAGGGACTCTTCTGTGACAATAAGGAGTCTCGTGCTGTCTTCCTCAGCAGCCAATTCCACTCACTGATGCAAGATGATCAGTCCATCACCGACTACAGCCAACGCGTCAAGACCCTCGATGATGCCCTCCGTGATGCTGGCCACCCCATCTCTGACTCATATATTGTTCTCAACCTACTACGTGGCCTTAATCCACGGTACTCCAACACTATCGATTACATCACCAATTCGACGTCGTTTCCTTCCTTCGCTAGGGCACGATCTATGCTTGCCCTCAAGGAGACTCGCCTCACCAATGAGGTGAAGGTTGCTACCGAGACGACTCTTCTTGCCACTGGCAACTCCTTAGCCTATAGTCAACCTAACAGCCACTCCACCACGCCGGTCCCTTCTTCGAACACCGATAACCGTGCTGGTCACAACAAGTGCAACCACCATGGCAAACAGAACAATGACAACGCTCAGAATGGCTCTCAGGCCGAGCGTGTCCCCCACTGGGTAGGGCCATGCTTCTACTTCGCTCCGTGGCTTTCCCCCAGCTCATGGTCTCCCTCTGGTGCTGGTCCATGGACATCACCTGCCTCCCCTGGCAGCCAGTGGCATCCATCTTCTGCCCTCGGCATCCTCGGTGCTCTGCCTCAGGCCCATACTACCTTCACACTAGCTCAGTCTTCGCCAACATGGGACGAGCAAGGTCTCATCACCATGCTGAACCAGCTGGCTATCCAATGTCATGGTGGCTGGATCATGGATAGTGGTATCACATCTCATGACATTAAAAGACGGTATACAACTCAGCTGTCACTGTGGGAAATGGCTCTCATCTTTCTATTACATCCAGTGGCCACAGCTCTCTTCGCACACCCAACATCACATTTTGCCTTGACGATGTCCTTGTTGTTCCTCATTTAGTTTGTAATCTTATTTCCATTAGAAAGTTTACTCGTGATAATCATTGTTCCATTGAGTTTGACTCTCTTGGTTTTTCTATCAAGGATCCTCTGACACAATAAGTGATGCTTTGCTGCAATAGTGAGGGCGATAATGAGGGCGACCTCTACACCATCAATGATGCCAACCCTCCTCCTGCAGCTAGCACACACCTCGCCATCTCCTCCCAATTATGGCACCAGCATCTTGGATACCCCAGCACTGCATCCCTCGCTGCCTTGAATAAACATTCACTTATTTCCTGTAATAAAGTAGCTTGCCCACTCTGCCAGTCCTGCCAACTTGGCAAACATGTGTGGCTTCCCTTTGCTATGTCTATTTCGTGCACTTATGCACCTTTTGAACTTATTCATTGTGATGTGTGAACTTCTCCTGTTCCTAGCATTTGTGGTTCTTCATATTATTTGGTTATCGTTGATGATTTCACTCACTTTTGCTAGACTTTTCCCCTTAAAAAGAAGTCTGTTGTCCGCCAACACATAGTCGACCTTGCTGCTTATGCTAGCACACAATTCAACCTCTTTCTCAAGTCTGTTCAGGCTGATAATGGCCGTGAGTTTGTGAACCACGTCAACACATCCTTCTTTGCTGCTAAGGACATCACTCTACGCCTTTCTTGCCCCCACACATACCCACAAAATGGCAAGGCAGAACGGATGATTCGCACCATAGATAATGTGGTTTGCACACTTCTTCTCCATGCTCATATGTCTCCTAGATTTTGGGCTGAGGCTCTCTCCACAGCAACCTATATCATCAACCGATGCCCCTCCTATACTATTGGCGGCTTAATTCCCTACACTCTCCTCCACCAAAAGATACCCCAATATAATCATCTCTGGGTCTTCGGTTGTCTATGCTTTCCTAACCTATCTACCACTACTGACCATAAACTTGCTCCTCTCTCTGTAATGTGTGTGTTTCTCAGTTACCCTCCTCGGCTCAAAGGGTACTGCTGTCTTAACCTTGCCACTAACCGATTCATCATCTCTCGTCATGTCATTTTCAATGAGAATTCTTATCTGTTTGCTAGTAGTGACATTCAGCCAGGGTCTTCTCCTATTGATGAGACTGATTTGGAGTTCCTCGTTAGTGACCCCGTTGTGCCGGTGCTCCCCACTGCTGCCACGAATCCCCTGTAGGTTTCTACAGTGATAGCTCCACTCTCTAGTGTTGAGCAGTCACCGCCTACGCCAACATCTGCCACTGAAGCTCCCCCTACACCGATCTTCTCACCCGTGCATCTGGTTTAATCTAGACGGCCATGTGCGATCGTGCCTTCAACTGGGACTGTTAGATCGAAATGCACTAACCACAGCAACCAGAGGGGATGAATAGTTGCAGTACCCTAAAAATGACACCAAAAACAAAATCAAAAAGCTAATTCCTGACCAATTAGCAAAATCCCCGACTAGACTGAAATTCCCGAGTACTTAGGAAATTTCCCTAGGGGTTCTCGAATTTCCTGAGGGCTTCCCGAGAGCTGAAAATAGTCTGACCAAGGAACGGTAAAATGAGCGTAACTTAAAAATAGTAACTCAGATTGATCTAAAATTTTAACACAAGAAATTATACTTCAATACAAAACTTTCCTGAGTAGTTTCACTCAAATCCGAGTTTCCAATCAAAAGTTATGATCCTCGGGATTTGCTATAACGTAAAAACAGAGCAGATCTGATCCAAAAATTAAAACCTTAATTACTCCTAAAATACGAGGAATAAACCAACAAAATTTTATAGAGCTCTTTCTTAATGTCCTAGTGTGGTTGTGTATGAACAACAGTATACCACGGGGGTACACGTAGTAAGGATTTGGTTAGGCTTTGGGGAGTACTGTGGATGAATCTCGATGGTTATCTCAAACTATGAGACAGGAGATGTTTTTAGATAGGTTCGGGCCTTCGGGAGGATAATAACCCTACTTTTGTGTGTAGTATAAGTTTCAGGGCTGAAAATGACCTTAAGCATATGAATCGAGTATTCTCAGCTAGGAGAAATCGTGTGTTTGTCTAAAACCCTGCCTATAACAGGCTCCCCCTGATCCCTTTATACGAGAGGGGACAGGGGTTACAATTTACAGTTAATGTGCCCCACTAATGACCAATTATGAGGATAAACGGTCAGTTCGTGGGTAATAACTCCCAATGATAACAGCC
>KE372650.1:8642-19293 GCA_000418225.1 Zizania latifolia
CTCAAATCTTCAAGTCATTACAAGAGGGGTTATCCCTTATATAGCCTAAGTGGACCATGGGGAAAGACACAAATGACCATTTCACGAATGTTCGCTACAGACTCCAGCCCACAGGGCAAAAACGTAAAATGACACTACAGATATTTATTCGGTGCCGAACTTTTCGTAGCCATCACGACACCGCTATCTTTAACGTTTTCTCCACTTTTCCGTTAATGGGTGACGGTTTTAAGCTGAAGCCGTCAAAGCGCCCGTCGCCCTTGCACCGTGCACCCGGATTGGACCGACCCGACCCCGCAGCTCCTTAGCCCGGCAATTGGTCGTCCGTGTACCTGAGCCGCACCGGTCAACACCACGACGAGTCACGTCCGCTTGCCGCCTTTGCTCCATGTACCCGGATTGGACCACCACGATCTCGCGACTCCTCAGTCCGACGATCGTCTGTCCGTGTACCTGAGTCACACGGGCAACACCACGGCAAGTCACTGCCTCTCCTCAGAGGTCTTCATCTCCATCTTCATCTCATCTCATCTTCTCCTCATCTTCTCTTTTCCCATTGACAATCACTCATCATCCCCATGTTATTCACCATGGCTCCTCAATCTCCTCCTTGATAAGTGCATTGTCAACACCTCCTTCATCTTTAACTTTGGGTAACCTGAAAACACATGTGGAAACACAAAAACAAAGCACGAGAAAAATAGAAGAAAATAGAAAGAAAGGAAAAAAAATTCAACCAATGACCACAAGCCAAACAAAAGCCAGAAAAGGTTATTAAGGTCAAACATAAAAGAAATCAACAAAGATTTGAAAAGAAAAATTCATATGTTTAGCCACAGCCTAGAAAGCTTATTGATTTCTAACTGATCTAGACTCATCCCTGAATTCAATTTGAGCACTGAGTTATTAGCCAAATAAAGTGACAACTAGAAACTGCCACCAAATAAAGTGACAAATAGAAACTGCCAGAGGGTTTATTCTTTATAATTAGGGTATTAAGCCAATGTAAAATTGTTTGCCATCTCTCTTGTATATAGGAGTATTCTCTTCCATGAGAGGAGGGCCTTTTCTAAATCAAAAGCAGTATGCTATATTCATTTTCTTGAGTATTCTAGCCACATGTAGAATCATATATGAGATTGTGCATTCCTTCCCGTTGTTCTTGCAAGCTCTTTGTGATTGCAGTGAGGATTGTAATCCGCTTGACTTGGTTGATGGACAATGTGAGGTTGGGTGAACTCTGTGCTGTAGGTTATTGCACATGCAACGGTTGGCTACACAAGACTCGTCAGGTTTCGCAAGTATTCTTTGATTCAACATCGTGAAGGTTGGGCACATCCTTGTATCAGATTCCATTGGTTTTTACATCATGGATAGATTGGTAGGGTATTTTGATGATTTTAGCGCATTGTCGAGAAGGTAATGTTTGGAACGTGTCTAAAACCTTCAAAACCACCAAAATGCATCCATTAGATGTTCTTGGACGTGTTTGGGGCGATTTTTCGTGATTCCATTGGCACTTTTACATCTAAAAATGACAACAAACGTATTTTTTTATAATTCTGCAAAAACGTGACCAATCAATCCTCTCATGATGAAATCCACCAACAGACGTATTTTGTGTGACAAAATATCACCGAGGAACATGTTTAGGTTGATTCCATTGGTTTTTAGAATATGGGAAGATTTATCGGGTATTTTGGCGATTCCAGTGCATTGTCCACAAGGTAAAGTTAATGAGGATCAACCTAACTCCTCACATTCTTCATCTACTGCTGTTACATGGTCAAGTAGATCAATCTATTAGAGGGTGTGGTCTTGCGAATTCAAGTTAAAAGGTGTGTTGCATGGGCAGCGTGTTGTTCATCTAGGTCATGAGGTTGATGTCTCCAGATTCTATGTCGAGAAGGCCAGGCTTCCCCCGTATCAAAAGTTATGTACATGCCTAAAACCCCTAAAATCACCAAAATATGTCTGCTGCTTGTTTTTGGATGTGTTTCTGGTGATTTTGGGGGATTCTGTTGGTACTTGCACATCCAACAACCACTACAGACATGTTTTTGTTTCATAATGCTGCAAAAATGTGTCCAATCATTACCACGATGAAAAACCACCAATGGACGTATTTTTTGCGACAAAAAACCACCGACAAACATGTTCAGGCTGATTTCATTGGTTTTACATCTTGGTAAGATTGATAGGGTATTTTTGCAATTCTAGCGCACAGTCTAGAAGGTAAAGTTTGGTACACACATGAAACTTCCAAAATCGACAAAATACGTCCGTTGGTTGTAGTTCGATGTGTTTGGTGTGATTTTGAGCGATTATGTTGCTACTTTACATCGAAAAACCACAACAGACGTCTTTTAGCTTAATAATGCAGCAAAAATATTTCCAATCAATCCTCACACGATGAAAACCCACCAATGGATGTATTTTATGCGACAAAATATCACTGATGAACATGTTTAGGCTGATTTCATTGGTTTTTAAATCATGGGAAGATTTATAGGGTATTTTGACGATTCCAGCGCATTGTCACCAAGGTAAAGTTCTATATATGCCCAAAACCTCTAAAATCGCCAAAATATGTCCGCTGCTTGTTTCTGGATATGTTTAGGGTGATTTTGGGAGATTCCATTGGCACTTGTACATCTAAAAACCACAACGGATGTGTTTATTTTTCGTAATGCTGTAAAAATGTGTCCAATCATTCTCATGGTGAAAAGCCACCAACGGACGTATTTTATGCGACAAAAAACCACCGACAAACATGTTTTGGCTGATTTCATTGGTTTTTACATCATGGTAACATTGATACGATATTTTGACGATTCTAGCGCACCATCAAGAAGGTAAAGTTTGGTATGTGCATGAAACTTCCAAAATCAACATAATACATTCGTTGGTTTTTGTTCAACGTGTTTGATGTGATTTTGAGCGATTCCATTGCTACTTTATATGGAAAGCCACAACGGACGTGTTTTGGTTTTATGTGATGGAAATATGCTCAAGAGAATTCTGGGGGAACCGTAAGTTCTGGCCTTAGGCCAGAAGTTCTGGTTTCTAGATCATCCGGAAGTTCCGGTTAGACCGGATGTTATGGGCCAGCCCCAGTTTTGGTTTCTGGAGGAACCAAAAGTTCCAGTTGGACCGAAAGTTCTGGGCCTGCCTGAAAGGTGAATTCTAGAAGAACCGAAAGTTCTGGGTGGAACTAGAACTTCTGGGTCGAAATAAATTCGATACAGAATGTTATTTTCGGATGTTCCGGTTGGACCAAAAGTTTCGGGTCCGGAAGTTCCGGTTGGACCGGAAGTTCTGGACAAAAGTAAATTCGTACAGAAGGTTATTTTTCAAAGTTTCGCGCCTGCACCAGAACTTCCAGGCCAAACGAATAGACTGGATCTGTTGGGCTTTAATACTGATTAAAGGCCCATGAGAGGGCACTATATAAGGAGAGGAGGGGCTAGGACGAAAGGGCTGCTGTTGGTTGTTGCTTGGACCTAACCCTAGCCGCCACCTCTCCTGGCTACACCAGTTGTGGCCATCTCACCCCTAATCTCCCGCGTGCTACTAGCATAACAACGTGAGGTGATCCCATCTCTGTACGTGTGGATACCATTGAGGCGCCGCTGCTACTGCGGTGCTGATTTTCCCGTGGAAGTCACCGGACTACGTCGTCTTCATCGCTGACGAACGGACGGAATTGAGCAAAGCTGATCGAGAACGCGCTTCATCAACTCTACTTCCGCTTCCCTAACCTATTTTGTGGCTAGAGGTAATGATCTATGATCCCATTACACGCATAGTTTCTGGGCGAACGGGGTAAATTTTTTGAAATTAAAGTTAGCGTAGCCTCCCCATAACCTGGCAGTGGTATCAGAGCCTACGTGCGTAGTGTTCGATCTGGATTGATCATATATAGGTGATATGTGGTGGAAATAGATTAGATCTATTAGTTTTGTATCGGATTTTTGAAAGTTCCGGGTGTGATCTAGAAGTTCCGGGCCGAAATAAACTTCGTACAGAAGGTTATTTTCAGATATTCTGGGTTTGACTCGAAAGTTCCGGGCCAAAATAAATTCGACACAGAAGGTTGATTTCGGAAGTTTCGGGTTTGACTTGGAAGTTCCAGGCCCTTTAACCGAAAGTTTCGGGCCTTTGAGCCAGAAGTTCCGGGTCTTATTCAGTCACATGTAGATTCTACGCCTAACTTGTTTTTGCAGAGAATGTTGTGACTGGTATGGCCTTGTGATGTATATGATGCATACATGTAATTTTCATGGCTTGCGTGTCATGGTTAATTGCAGCCCAAGGCTGTTCAAATGTTGTACGACCTACGCGTCGACATGTGATGCTTCTCCTCATATAATTAGTATAGTGTTATTAGTTGTAATAGACTGATACAAGATATTGGAGTCTTGAAGCGTGATGATCCGAAGGATAGGAACCATGGAGATGGAGATCACCATGTGAAAAGGGTCATACTATGTCATAGTTAATATGATTGCCTGTGATGTTTATTTATGTTCATGTCATACTATTCTTTCATGTTCTGTGTGAGGTAGGCATCGTTACTATGTTAGAATAGTTTCCCTTAGAAAATTAAGAGTCATTGATGCCCTTTCCAATAGCTACACCTACAAAGGTTTTGATCATTGCATGGTAGGTCTGCCAAAGCAGGGTGTCATCTTTTATCTTAATCAGTTAGGGTGAATGTCGGACAACCACATGTATAGTATTGGTTTGCTTAACAAAGCTATCAAAATGGTTTTGGGCTTTAGGACATGGAGTTGGGCATCGAGGCATAGGATGCTACCCCAACAAACAAGAGTTACATAGGATGTAATTAGCAAGTTATTGCTTACCTATGTCACTAATCTTCTAGCAGTGATGCCAAAGCTCACTAGGAGTTAGATGAATATGGATCTTGTCCTACTATGTGTCGTTAGAGAGAAAGCGATCATTTTACATATAGTGGAATATCTTTTATTTGATAGAAGATTCACATAGCATAATGCTAAACTTTGTATTTTTGTTGTAGATCATGGCACCTACTGCTAAGAACACTTCCACTTTTAATTTGCGATCAATTCTTGAAAACGAAAAGCTTTCTGGAACAAACTTTATTGACTGGTATAGAAACTTGAGAATTGTTCTCAAACAAGAGAAAAAAGAATATGTTCTAGAGGATCCCCCATCCTGATGAACCAAAAGATGATGCATCTACCATGGATCGGTGGGCTTACGCACAGCAAGAGTCGGTGTCCTTCGACACCTGATGAGCTAGAGAAGATGAGTGTGATCCCGTATGTCTCCGTAATCGGGTCCATCATGTGTGCCATGCTTTATACACGCCCAGATATTTCTTATGCTCTAAGTGTTATGAGCAGATATCAATCAAATTCGGGTAAAAGTCACTAGGCAATAGTAAAGAGTATCCTTAAGTACCTGAGAAGAACTGAGGATATGTTCCTAGTCTATGGAGGTGAGGAAGAGCTCGTTGTAAATGGTTACACCAATGCAAGCTTCCAAACCGATAAGGACGATTCACGATCGCAGTCTGGATTTGTGTTTTGCCTCAATGGAGACGCAATGAGTTGGAAGAGTTCCAAGCAAGAAACGGTTGCAGATTCAACAATGGAGACCGAGTACATTGCAGCTTCTGAAGCTGCGAAGGAGGCTGTTTGGATCAGAAAATTTATTTCTGAGCTAGGAGTTGTCCCTAATGTGTCCAGTCCAGTGGACCTCTATTGTGATAATTGTGGTGCCATTGCGCAAGCCAAGGAGCCTAGGTCATACCAGAAGTCCAAGCACATACTTTGACGCTATCACCTCATCCGTGAGATCATAGATATAGGTGATGTAAAGATATGCAAGGTGCACATGGATTTAAACGTTGCCGATCCATTGACGAAGCCTCTCTCACAACCTAAGCATGAGGCAAACTTTAGCTCTATGGGTATTAGATACTTACGTGAGTGAGTCTAGTGTATGTGAGAAAATGTCTCTTGTCTATGCTAATGTATATTTGGATAATTGATTATCTTGTTCCTTGAATAAATGTATTTTACATTGATTAGCAAGTATGTGACTTGTTTGTGGAACTCTTTGTTTTATAATAATGTTATTCTGAACGATCCCTAATATCATATCGTCATGTGAGACAATGATAATTTATAGATTAGCACATCCGTCTGATTGATGATCATGTTTCGTGGATCATAGATGTCAAATCAGCGATGTGGACACATGTTAGAGAACATGGTGTTGGATAGACTCACTTTGAGATACCGCTGGGATTGTTATTTTGAATGTGTCATCAGTTGTTCTCAAATGGTGTACCTACAGAATCCTTAGATCTGAGATCGTCATTAATTTCAGAATGTGTAGTGACGCACTTAGGGGCTTCCAAACGCTATTCCGTAACTGAGTAGTTATAAAGGTTATTTTTGGGGGTGTTATAAAACATGTCCTAGGATGTGAGCGGACAAGATGGAATTTACCCCTCCTAAATAACAGGAGAGACATCTCTGGGCCCCTCGAGATAGTTGGATTAGAAAAGTGCATGGCCATGCCACTATGATTAAAGAGTTAATCATGATTAATCCACTACTTTATCGAGTAAAGTATCGAGCTATCACAAGGGTGGCACGAATCTTGCCTTGACCTTGATTGATGTCATGTGGTAAAGGGATTGGTGCGTGAGTATATCAAAATTCAGAAAATATGATTTTAATTTTATAGGCTTTCAGGGATCAATATGTGCTGCTAGGTACCGCTATTGATTTGCGATCCAGAAAGGGTTTCCGGGTAGCGGCCGTTTGCATATGAACCTATCGGGTCACACGCTTAAGGGGATGGGATATAAAGCATGCAAGAATTGGCTCTTGTGCAAGTGGGAGATTGATGGAAATATGCCCAAGAGAATTCTGGGGGAACCAAAAGTTCTGGCCTGAGGCTGAAAGTTCTGGGTTCTGGTGTAACCGGAAGTTCTGGTTCGACCGGAAGTTCTGGACCAGCCCCAGTTTTGGTTTCTAGAGGAACCGGAAGTTCCGGTTGGACTGAAAGTTCTGGGCCTGCCTGAGAGATGTATTCTGGATGAACCAGAAGTTCCGGGTGGAACCAGAACTTCCGGGTCAAAATAAATTCAATACAGAATGTTATTTTTGGAAGTTTCGGGCAAAAATAAATTCATACAGAAGGTTGTTTTCGGACGTTCTGGGCCTGGACCAGAACTTTTGGGCCAGACGAACAGATTAGATCTATTGGACTTTAATACTGATTAAAGGCCCATGAGAGGGCACTATATAAGGAGAGGAGGGGCTAGGACGAAAAAGCTATTGGCTGTGGCTTTGACCTAACCCTAGCCGCCACTTCTCCTGGCTACACCGGTTGTGGCCGTCTCTCCCCTAACTTCTCGCGTGGTACTAGCATACCTACGTGAAGTGATCCCGTCTCTGTACGTATGGATACCGTAGAGGCGCCGCTGCTACTGCGGTGCTGATCTTCCTGTGGAGGTCGCCGGACTACGTCGTCTTCATCATCGACGAACGGACGGAGCTGGCCAGAGTTCATCGAGGACGCGCTTCACCAACTCTACTTTCGCTGCACGAGCGCATCTCGCGTTAGAGGTAACGATCCATGATCCTATTACACGCATGATTCCTAGGCGAACGGGATAAAATTTTAAAAATTAATGCTAGTGTAGCCTCCCAAAACCTAACAATAAATAGGTTGAGATGAAATTTTGTTCTCTGTATAACAGCTGGACAAGATTTCGTGCGTGCAAATTGAAATTTGGTATGGGATTATAGAGGTGAAGATAACGGGCAGCATCAACTCAATGCTATTCAAAACTAATGTATCATTTATTAAACTGTCTAGTCACTGGAAGCAACTACCTAAAAATAACGAATATTTTTTGTCTCATTTCGTATACTCTGCTCATTTTATAGGTCAAATATATGGACAAGATTGATAAACTCTGGTAGAACAATATGGGTGTGGTAGTTCAAGACGGTAGTTACACAGCACTGGTTTGGCTTTGGCTAGTTATTTCACTAAAAATAAATCAAACATAACTAAATTGTCGAAATGATTGCATGTAATTGAACTAAATGCTCAGGCCGACGACTAATGACTCATTCATGTTGATCACTAACAACTAAGTCAGTAACAGTTACCTGATACTGAGGCTCCTATTTGTAAGCGTGCGGATAGTTCTGATTAGGAAGCCAAGTAGTTTCATCAGAAACCAGATCGCCGTGCAGGCTCTAGGCCTCTCGGTGCTTTCCCTGAGATCGAATAGAAAACACGTACAAGTAACTAACATTCGTTTGCTGGGCCGCACAGGCCGCCTGCATAACTATCTGGGCCGATCATGTCCCACTGTGTAGTACATGGGCTTGGTCGCCTGTATTCTCTGTAGGGTGCTCTTCCAGTCTTCCATTCTCCACGCTCTGAAAAATAAAATAGAATAGTTGAAGACAGAACATCCCCCAGCCACCAATCTAGAATCACTAACATGGAGTGAGAGTGTGAGATTCACTAACATTGAGAATTATTAAAGCTAATGCCCCTGAATCAAAATGAAATATTTCAGGATTGAAAAAAATTATTTGTCTTCAACTAATAGGAAAAGATGGCCATATTATTCCCTGATGAGCTATCTAGCCCACCATATTCACTATTAGAATTTTTTTCATCAATTCATCAGGTCAGCTCTACTTGAACATATGAAATAACACATGGATACGGAAGTTACACTGACATGCCTAATAAATAATATTGATGTATAATTATATAGTTTACTGTTTACATGTAGTTGAGATATATTCTACATAACACATATACAGAATTCTACTTCTCTATACAATACAGCAGAGCCAAGTTGCAAAGTATAACATACTGGCTATGTCTATTTTTTCCCCTATGCCTTGTTTAACTACATTAATCTGCATGATTATGGCAGCTTTGAATGAAGAAGTGCATGGTCTCTGGTGGTGGTTTCTGTCTGACATTTACAAAAGTTGATTGTGCAATACTCCTTTAAGGAGGAGAGGAATTCCACTTTGTTTCCGTGGCTTGGTACAGTCTGACTAAACCCATCCGATCTGCTTCTTGCCAGCATATCACAAGGAACATTGAAATCAGGAAGGCAGACTTGTAAGAATGGACTGGTTTTCTCCTGATAATTAACCACCAAAAACATGGATCATTTTTTCTTACATATGCTTCAAGCACATGGCAACAATAAGTATCCTTAGAGTTTAGATAGTTGGCCAAAACTATCTACATATAGTGCAGTTTCTTTCACTTCCACTGTTTTCTTCATAAATAGGCGCAAATGATAAGGAAGCACATGTGAATTAGCTTAGTGCATAACATGAAGACGCTATGACAGATAAAAAGTATGTTCGTCTATGGTCAGATAGACATTGCAAATTCCCCTTCTCTAAATGGAGTTCTAGATTTAAGTTTTCATTAATCACACGGAATTTGGAAAGAAATAAGTAGCATACCTCAATGGCTCAACAGTCCAGATCGCATCTTAGGTGGACTAATAGCTCGGTGATTATCTGTCACTTTAGTCGGAGTCTCACCTCTTAATCTTTTTATCTCCTTCTCTGCTTCTGCATTGATGGACTGTTGTTAGAGCATTGTTCACACTTTCAGAAATTGCCAAAATTAAATTGATTAGGATAAAAAAAATCAGCTCAGTAGCTACAGTTTTTGTCTCTAATAACAGTGTTCCACAGGTTTGAATGGTTGCACTGTTTCCAATACAGTGATGGATCTAGAATAAAAATTACCGGGTATCCAGTACAGCCTAATATTCTAATTACTAAGCATTTTTATAATTAATAGTACTGTAGTCTGTAACTATTATTCGTTGCTGAATAACAGCAAGGTAAACTTTGGTGCATAGGCAGATTTAACTACAACAGGAGGGGCAACAGTCTTTCAAGGTTTGGACAAACTATCAAGTGTCAATAACCAGCTTTCTTGCCAGTCCAGTGTCCAGCACTTTTACTCAAGCAAACACGAAAAATATCAAAATTGTGAATTCACTTAAAAAAAAGCAAACCAACTATAGGCACATATGAGGTATATGCTTTCTAGGAGGTTGATTCCTTTCATATTCAAAATCTACTATTTGAACTTTGATGATATATTGTTGTTCCCTCAGGCCTCAGCTAACCAAACATCAGATATGGCATTTTGTGAAAAATAAAACAACTATGTAGGTATTGTCAATGGCCATCACATATTCCTGAAATACCTTGAGTAGAAAATTTTGCTCTGATACACATCCAGATCTAAACCAAACCAAACTCAAGCACACATTTGTGTGAAAGCATACGCTCAGGTCAGCAAGAACAGTAATGGGAGCTAGGCTAATGCTGACAAAAAGACACATCAGTATCAACAAATAGAATTAATCAACCCGTAGAATTACATTGTCTCTCTCAATAATTTGTTGTAGAAACTGTCGATTTTGTGTTTGTATATCTCTGTGTGCGCTGTTCTTCTTCGTTTCTCTGGTGGCGCAGCGCTGTTCTTCTTCCTCTCTCTGTCGGCACAGCACTGTGCGGAGGGCGTGGGGTGGCACGGCACCGGGTGGAGGGACGGCGCCGTGCGGAGGGTG
>KE372650.1:23408-63332 GCA_000418225.1 Zizania latifolia
CATGACTCCCTCATCTCCTCCAGCTGCCCGAACGGTGATGTAGTAGAGTCGTAACCACTGCGAGGGATCCGTTTTACCATCATATGGTTTAATTCCTGCCAGACAGAAGGACCTTGGCCACCTGACTTGCCTTAAGCGCCAAGTGAATGCAGGGAAACCATCATGATCATCTCGGCTTCTGCTTCTTCTACGATTGCGGGGATTGTGACTTTCTACCAAATCATCATGTTCGGTGCTACTATCGATACTGCTACGGCTATTTTTGATGTTGCCTTGATTGTTGGTCAGTCTGTGGTTCTCGGAACGTAGCCTGATCTACCTTCCTATGGGTGGCTGCTGTACGTGGTCGCCGTATGGGCTATCAACACGCGGGTTTTGGTTGTGCGACGTTTTGTATCATTCCTGACCATCGTCCTCCTTGTCTTCCGGGGGAGGAGTTGGTGGTCGAGCTAGAGCCAAAGCCGGGGTGTTGATCTGAGTTGCTATCGCCTTAGCATGTGCTTTGGCTCATCGCAGCTCTGGAGTTTCGGGAAGGGAGCTGAGGGCCCTCTCGATGGCCACCAGGTTGGCGGCCAGAGTTTTGAAGACTTTCTCTCCGTCGAACTCTAGGGTGAATTCATCCTCGAGGTTTCGGCGGATCTCATTGTTTTGTTTGACCCGATCAGCTTTCACGAGGCGCAACCTCTCGCTGCTAGTGGTGGATAGCGCCCCCTCAGCCATCATAATAAGATTGGTCGGGAGCCACCGATTATCCTCGAACCTATCAAGCCACGTGGTCTCCATCCACCGGCGCCGAACTGTCCGCCCTTTTTTGTTGGAGAAGATGATGTAGTGTTCAAGGCCAGCTGGATCCTGAAGTCGATCTATCCATCCATCCGTTCACCTCATCAAGGGACACAACAGGGCGAGCCATCCCTCCGGATCCCCGATAAATGTCAAACTCCCAAATACAAAGACAGAGCCAGCGGGGATGAGGAAATCCGAAAGAAGTCCCATCAGATACTGGTGAAAGCGATGCGACCCCTACCTGGCGCACCAACTATCGGTGAATCACCGATCAGTCTACCCAAGGGGGTACCCAAGGTGGTGATTAGATGTGTGTAAGGGAAGCGCAGTGCCTTTGAACCCGATGGTCGACTCTAAAATACAAGAGCCAATATTTATACTAGTTTAGGCCTCTTGGAGGATAATAGCCCTATGTTCAGTATTTTGGTGTCTACTATGATGGTGGATCTTATAATACGACATAATCAAGCTATCAAGGCTTAGGCGTCAAGAGCAAGAAAAATATGCTAAGGCTTGACGATGAGCTAGATGAGTTGAGTTGTCGATGGTAGATGCCTCTAGGGGGGTCTCGCCTCCTTTATATACTCAGGAGGTGAGCGTAACAATTTCAGGACTCTATCCCGAGTAGGACTTAGATTCCCTACTAAACTTGGGTACTAAATCCCTAATTACAAGGTTTTCGGTACAAATAAACCTCTAGATAACATATCTAAAGCTTAACTACCTGATAAGGACTTCACTTTCCTTATCGGAATCAAACCCCTATTTATGGGCCATACAGGACGGTCAATGCTGGTCTTGGCCTATCCTTGGTCCGGTCTGATAAGCCCAACTATGAGGCACCCGGGGGTCACATTGCCTACAGTGGGTTTTCATCGTGCGATGATTGATTGGACATGTCTTTGCAGCATCATAATGTTGGGTTATGGGAAGACTACCCTAGCGTTAATTTAAAAAATTTTACCCCGTTCGCCTAGGAACCATGTGTGTAATGGGATCATAGATCATTACCTCTAGCCATGAAATGTGCTAGGGCAGTGGAAGTAGAGTTGATGAAGCACGTTCTCGATCAGCTCCGCTCAGTTCCGTCCGTTCATCGGTGATGAAGACGAAGTAGTCTGACGACCTCCACGGGAAGATCAGCACCACAGTAGGAGCGGTGCCTCTATGATATCCACATGTACAGAGATGGTATGCTAGTACCATGCGAGAGATTAGGGGAGAGATGGCCACAACCAGTGTACCAGGAGAGGTGGCGGCTAGGGTTAGGTCGAAGAAACAACCAACAGCAGCCCTTTCGTACTAGCCCCCCTCTCCTTATATAGTGCCCTCTCATGGGCCTTTAATCAGTATTAAAGCCCAACAGATCCAATCTGTTTGTCTGGCCCAGAAGTTCTGGTCTAGGCCCAGAACTTCCGGAAATAACCTTCTGTACGAATTTATTTCTGTCTGGAACTTCCGGTCCAACCGAAACTTCTGAAAATAATATTCTGTATCGAATTTATTTCGACCCAGAAGTTTCGGTTCCACCAAGAACTTTCGGTTCGTCTAGAATTCACCTTTCAGGAAGGCTCAGAACTTTTAGTCCAACCGGAACTTCCGGTTCCTCCAGAAACCAAAACTAGGGCTGGCCCAGAACTTTCGATCTAACCGGAACTTTCGGATGATCCAGAACCTGGAACTTCGGGCCTCAGGCCTGAACTTTCAGTTCCCCAAGAATTCTCTTGAGCATATTTCTATCAATCTCCCACTTGCACAAGAGCCAATTCTTGCAAGCTTTATATCTCATCCCCTTAAGCGTGTGACCCGATAGATTCATATGTAAACGGCCGCTACCCGGAAACCCTTTCCGGATTGCAAATCAATAGCGGTACCTAGGAGCACATATTGACCACCGAAAGCATACAAAATCAAAATCATATTTTCTAAACCTTAATATACTCACGTACCAATCCATTTACCACACGACATCAGTCAAGCTCAAGGCGAGATTCGTGCCACCCTTGTGACAACACAACACTTCACTCGATCAAGTAGTGGATTAATCATGATTAACCCTTTAATCATAGTGGCATGGCCATGCACTTTTCCAATCCAACTATCTCGAGGGGCCTAGAGACGTCTCTCCTGTTATTTAGGAGAGGTAAATTCTATCTTAATTGCTCACATCCCACGACATGTTTCATAACATACCCGAAAGCAACCTTTATAACTACCCAGTTACGGAATAGCGTTTGAAAGCCCCTAAGTGTGTTACTACACATTCTGGAATCAATGACGATCTCAGGTCTAATGATTCTACAGGTACACCATTTAAGAACAACTGATGGCACATTCAAAATAACAATCCTAGCAGTATCTCAGAGTGGGTCTATCCAACACCATATTCTCTAACATGTGTCCACATCACTGATTTGATATCTCTATATCTATGATCCGTGAAACATGATCATCAATCAGTCAAATGTGCTAATCTATGAATCATCACTATCCCACATGAAGATATGAGATTAGGGATCATTTAGAATAACATCATAATAAAACAAAGAGTTTCACAAACAAGTCACATACTTACTAATCAACGTAAAAGATATTTATTCAAGGAACAAGATAACCAATTATCCAAAGAACATTAGCATAGATAGGACACATTCTCTCATATACACTAGACTCGATCGTGTAAGTATCTAATACCCATAGAGCTCAAGTGCGTCTCATGCTTGGGCTGTGAGAGAGGCTTTGTCAACGTATCGGCAACGTTTAAATCCATGTGCACCTTGCATATCTTTACATCACCTCTATCTATGATCTCTCGGATGAGGTGATAGCACCGCAGTATATGCTTGGACCTCTGGTGTGACCTAGGCTCCTTGGCTTTCGTAATGGCACCACTATTATCACAATAGAGGTCCACTGTACTATATGCACTAGGAACAACCCCCAGCTCAGAAACAAATTTTCTAATCCAAACATCCTCCTTCGCACCTTCAGAAGCTGCAATGTACTCGGCCTCCGTTGTTGAATCTGCAACCATTTCTTGCTTGGAACTCTTCCAACTCACTGTGCCTCTATTGAGGCAAAACACAAATCCAGACTGCTTGCTTCAGCCCATAAATGGACCTTTGTAGCTTGCAAATTTTCTCAGCATTCTTTGGATCGTCAAAACCTTCAGGCTATGTCATGTACACATCCTCACTAAGGTTTCCATTAAGGAAAGCCATTTTGACATCCATTTGCCATATCTCATAGTCATAATATACGGTAATTGTTAGGATGATCCGAATAGACTTTAGCATTGCGACGGGCGAAAATGTTTCATCATAATCAACACCATGAATCTGCCTGAAACCTTTCGCCACCAATCGTGCCTTATAGATGTGAACATTTCCATCAACGTCTATCTTTTTCTTGAAAATACATTTACACTCAATAGTTTTTACACCATCAGGTCGATCGACCAAGTTCCAAACTTGATTCTCTAGCATGGATTCTAACTCGGATCTTATGGCTCCAAGCCATTTCTCAGAGTCTGGTCCCATCACCGCTTCCGAATAGGTCTTAGGTTCATCATTGTCCAATAATAATATGTCACGCTGCCCAGTGGTTAAAAATGTAAACCGCTCGGGCGCACGACTCAACCTTTCTGACCGACGTGGGGCTGGTGTCTCGATAACAGGTTCTGTAACATCTTGCATATCGAGTTGTGGTTCAATAGGAATTGAAACACTTTCGAGTGGTTCTCGAATCTCTTCGAGTCACACCGTGCTCCCACTAACTCCTTTCGAGAGAAACTCTTTCTCAAGAAAAACACAATTCCGAGCGATAAATACTTTGCCTTCTTCCCAGTTATAGAAGTAATATCCTTTGGTTTCCCTAGGATACCCCATAAAGAAGCATTTATCAGATTTGGGAGTGAGCTTGTCGGACGTCAAATGTTTTACATAGGCCACACAACCCTATATCTTTAGAAAAAACAACCTAGGACGCTTCCCGGTCCATATCTCATATGGTGTCCTCTCTATAGATTTAGATGAAACTCTGTTTAATGTGAAAGCAGCAGTTTCTTGAGCAAATCCCTACAAGGACAATAGAAGATCAGATTGACTCATCATTGACCGAACCATGTCTAACAAAGTTATGTTCCTCCACTCGGACACCCCATTCCATTGAGACGTGCCTAGTGGAGTCAGCTGTAGAACAATTCCATACTGTTTTAGATGATCAATAAACTCATGGCTCAAATATTCACCTCCATGATCTGATCACAGAAATTTAATTGTCTTGCCTATATGATTTTGTATCTCATTCTGGAACTCCTTGAACTTTTCAAAGGATTCTGACTTATGCCTCATTAAGTAGATGTAACCAAATCTATTAAAGTCATCGATAAAAGTAATGAAGTACTGGAATCCATCTCTGGCTGTAGAACTCATTGGTCCATATACATCAGTATGTACAATTGCCAACAATTCATTTGCCCTCTCACTTTGACCAGTGAAAGGCGTCTTAGTCATTTTGCCAAGTAAAGGAGACTCGCATGTGTCAAATGATTTGAAATCAAATGACTCCAAAAGCCCATCTTTATGAACCTTCTGCATGCGCTTCTCATTTATATGACCTAAACGACAATGCTAAACATATGTAGAATTCAAATTATTAAGCCAAGTCTTCTTGTTATTAACGTTATAAACATGTGTGTTAGGATAAATTACTTTACTCTAACAGGGCTCCGATGACAGTGGTTGCGAAGCCACCTTCGGAGGAATGAGTTAAGGCTCCATTCAAAGCTCTTGATGAAGCCCCCTTCGGCTTGTTATGTGCGAAGCCTCCGAGACCACCTATCGCAGGACTTCGGAACCGTGGTATTCCTGTCCCCTCTGACAAGACATAAAGCCGGGTTCGTTCACATGGAGGGTTACTAAACTACCCTATGTAAAGTCATTATTTATGCTATAATAGTCGGTTGTCAGTAGGGGGTAACTTCGTATTACCCCATGGTAATTATACCTATAAATACCCCCCTTATAGGGTGGAGGACGATCGAACAAACAGAGTACAATCAATATTATTCCTGCTCGAAGGTTATTATCCATTTGGAGACCTCGAGTACTGTTCGAACTATAGCTTGCTTAGCGAACCCTTCGAGGTTCTCAAATAATAAAACCTATTGCATGATTCTGTATTAAACCAATAGTTGGCACCGTCCGTGGGGAGCTTAGTCCAAAAACTAGCCTCTCTACCACCAGCCTTCGGACCATGCCTCGAAGAAAAGCAAGAGCGTGGCCCCTACTGGGAGGTCTTCTCGAGTAGCGTAGGCCTCAACGCACCAAGAAGTCCCACCTCTAGAATCCGGCATGCGAGGTCGATGAGATGAAGAGGCCCCCCTAGCAGTAGCTTTGGCCTCAAGGGCCGCGGAGCTTACCACTGGCCCTCGCAACGCAACTGTCCACCCGGATATTGCGGAGCTAGGCACCGGTCCTCTGACAGAAGGGGCCCTTCCGAGGGACGAAGAGCTCGCTCCAGACCTCATGCCTGGAGCCCCTGCCACCGGACCGCTTGTGTCCGACCCATCAGGAAGTGCGAAACCCCTAGGAGGAAGGCCCCCGCCCTCGAGAGCGTTGTGGACCGATTATGTTCGGTCACATGATCCAGAGCCAGACTCTGGGGGAAGCGGAGCTCTTGAGAATGAGCAGGCCTCCGAGCTAGCCTTGCTCCATGCCAAAGTCATAAGGTAGAGGCAGAATGCCGCCAGCTAGGTCCACACTATCGATGACCCTCCAAGGGCACCAACCGTCGGCACCGTGAGTGACCATGGTGATCAAGAGCCCCAAGAGCGAAGGCAGAATGCCTCCTTTGACGAAGGGTCACCGCTGCATCTGGATCTACAGATGGTTCGCTTCCACTCAAAGTTCCGAGTAGCAAAGCTCCCCAAGTACTCCGGGGACTCGGACCCTGATGACTTCACTCGCTCATACGCCCTCGCTATCGAGGCCAGCAGAGGTGAAAGGGACACCATGGCGAAGTGTTTTCCCCTGGCCCTCGAAGAGATAGCCCTCCGCTGGTTTTGGACTTGAAGCCTGGCTCCGTAAGATCGTGGAAGCATCTACGCAAGAAGTTCACCAATAACTTCCAAGGGACCTTCATAGCCCCCATGTCAACCGATAGCCTGTTCCAAGTGAAGCAGCAGCCGGGGGAGACACTGCGGTAATATTCATAGTGCTTCCACTTCACGAAGTCCTAGATAAAAGGCCTCTTCACTTCATCCGTTGTGGAGGCCGCTCGCGAAGGGGTAACCAATGCGGACCTCCTAGACAAGCTTCATAGGAAGCCCATATCATTGGTGGCCCAGCTCATGACGTACTTCGAGGAGTACACTCGCTCTGAGGAAGGACAGCTCCAAAGAACTACCGCCATCGCTCAAGTCCAGGCCCCCGAAGTCCAAGCCTCAAGGTCCTCGAAGCCTACTTTTGTAGAGCATCCGTCTTCACTATCCCGGCGAAGTCGTAAGCACTTCCATAGTGAAGTGCTGAACATCTCTGAGCCCAGGGCTCCGAAGTTTCAGCAAGCTCAACGAAAAGGACGGGGGGTTGGCTCAAAGCCAGCAGTAGGGCCCTTCGCCTCCGGCCAATCTTTCTTCTGTAACATCAATAGCGAGAACCGGAGCCACAACACTGACACTTGCAAGGCTATACTGGCTTTGCGAGGGGAGTATTTAGAGCGAACCGGTGGCCGAGGAACTATAGATTGGGCGTCTGGAGCTGCGTGCCTAGAGCACGTCCAGGCCGTGGGACGTGTGAAGGCTGATGAGGCTTGCCCTCGAGTTCTGGTGGCAAACTTGATGCCACCTCCAAAGGTTGAAGATAATTCCTGGCCCTAGAAAAGGGTAGTCCTACCCATTTCAGGTGGCGGATCCCTAGGCAATCTGTCCAAGCGACAGCGCTGCGACTATGCCCATGAAGTGGGGCACATTGGGACTTCGGCGTCCGCCTCCACAATGCTAGAATGGGTCCACGTGCCCATCTCCTTTTCAGCCGAAGATGCCATGGGGATCAATTTCCCGCATGGAGACCCCCTCGTCATCTCCAACGACATCGCGAGCACCGAGGTGCGCTGAGTGCTCGTTGACGGAGGGAGCTCAGCGGATATCATCTTCGCGCACGCCTTCGACCAACTTTGCATTCCCCGCAGGCATCTTCTCCCAGCTGCGAGGCCCCTACAAGGCTTCACGGGCCCCCCTCTCGAGGCGATGGGACAGATCGGCCTCCAAGTCACCTTTGGTGAAGGCAGCCTCTCATGCTCGGAGGAAGTTATCTTTGATGTTGTCAGCACCCCGTATGCCTACAATGCTATCTTCAGAAGGGGGACACTGAATCAGTTCGGAGCCATTGCGCACCACAAATACCTATGCCTAAAGTTGCCAACGCAAGGCGGAGTCCTTAAGGTGTTAGGCGACCAGAGTATGGTTCGGAGGATGGAGTATGGCCATACTGCCCCCTTCGAACCTCGCCAGGTGCATAATGTGCAGCCCCAAGATGAAGCCCATGGCCACGCCAAGGGCCCAGTATTCAAACCGCGACCAGACAGGGAAGTTATTACGAAGGTTCTCGTCGAAGGGGGCCTCGAATACCCCATCCAGTTCAGAGGAGGATGGACCCAGAAGACATGGCTTCGTTAGAGGAGACAATCCGAAGCAACCTCAACGTCTTCGCATGGTCGGACGAAGATATCCCCGGGGTCGATCGAAGGGTTGTCGAGCACTCCCTGTTGTTCAACCCTAGGGCGAGGCCAGTACGTCAGGGGCTACAGAAATTGTCTGCCAAGCGCACAGACTTGGCGAAGGCCAAAGTAGAGAAGCTGCTCCGGGCAGGGGTTATACGGGAGGTTAGCCACACGGAGTAGCTATCGAACCCTGTCTTTGTAAAGAAAAAGAACACGGGGAAGTGGCGCATTTGTATTGATTTCACTTCGTTGAATAAAGCATGCCTCCGTGACCCCTACCCTATGCCTCTCATTGATCAACTCATCGACACCACTGCAGGCTCCGAGCTGCTAAGCTTTCTTGATGCATACTCCGGCTATCACCAAGTCTGGTTAAAGCACGAAGACGAAGATAAAACAAGCTTCATTACTTCATCGGGAGTCTATTGTTATGTGCGGATGCCCTTCGGCTTAAGGAATGCTGGAGCCACCTTTTCTAGGCTAATCTCTAAGGCCCTCGGGCACCAGTTGGGCAGAAATGTCGAGGCCTACATGGATGATATTGTAATAAAAAGTGCTAAAAAGCACGAGCATAGCGTAGACCTAGCGGAGGCTTTTGAAAGCTTCTGATCAGTAGGAGTCCGCCTGAACCTCGAGAAATGCATCTTTGGGGCTCGCGTTGGCAAATTGCTTGGGTACTTAGTTTCGAGTCATGGTATCGAAGCCAGCCCCACCTAGATTAGCGTGCTTTAGCGTATGGCTCCGCCTAAAAATTTAAAGCAGGTCCAGAAGCTGGCAGGTCGTCTCGCAGCCCTCAGCCGCTTTCTTGCGCTCTCAACCAAACGAAGTTTGCCAATATTCAAGGCGCTGAAGGGGACGGATGACTTCGCATGGACGCCGGAGTGCCCACGAAGCTTCGATGAAATCAAGGAGTACCTCGCTAACCTGGCGACACTCATGACTCCACTGTCAGAAGAAACATTGTTGCTATACCTCGTGGCCGTGGCCTCCACCATCAGCGCGGTCCTTGTTCACGAGGGAGACTTTGAGGGGAAGCTTGCTCAGAGACCGGTTTATTTTGTCTCCGAAGCCCTGTCCGGAGCCAAGATGAGATACACCGAGCTCGAGACAATGACGTACTCCTTGGTCATGGCTTCGAGAAAGTTGAGACATTATTTTCTCGCACATAATATTATTGTGCCGATGTCTTACCCACTGGGAGATATTCTCCGAAATAAAGATTCTACAGGTAGAATCGACAAGTGGACAGTCGAGCTGGCACCCTTCGAAATAAGCTTTACTGCGCGGACCATGATTAAGTCGCAAGTGATTGCAGACTTCATCGCAGAATGAACCCCCTCGGCGATCTGGTCCCCCGAAACTCCCAACGAAGGTATCTGGACTATTTATTCTGATGGAGCCTATCAGGCCACGGTGCAGGCGTAGGAGTTGTAATTATTTCACCCTCTGGCTGGAGGGCTTCGTATTCTGCTAGGTTAAATTTTAAGGCTACAAATAATGTCACCGAGTATGAAGGCATCTTGTTAGGCCTCCGAAAATCAAGGGCATTAGGCGCCGCTAGAGTGCTTGTAAAAACTAATTCCCAAATTGTAGTTGGCCATGTAGATAAAAGTTTTCAAGCTCGGCACCCGGACCTCGCACAGTACTTAGCGGAGGTCCGCAAGGAGGAGCTAGCCTTCAAGGGCATTTCCATCAGAAGTATTCTGAGGGGCGAGAATCATCAAGCAGACGCCCTCGTCAAAGCAGCTGCCGGAGGCCAAGAACTCCCAACCGGAGCGTTCTATGAAGAAATTCACACTCCATCAGCAACGAAGCCAACGGTGGTCAAAGTACTCTGCGTAGCTGAAGACTAGCGAAGCCCTATCATGGCCAGGCTGCTTGGTGAAGGCGCTGATCCAGACGGCCCTGACTCCACAAGGCTCAAACACAGGATTCACAACTACCATATCATAGGGGGCTCGCTGTACAAGTCCAGAGTGTGTGCTCCGCTCCTGCATTGCATTCCCGCCTCCAAAGGCCAGGAACTGCTCCATGACATCCACGAAGGCCTCTGTGGTAGCCATCTCGCCCCCCGAGCGTTCGCCGAGAAGACACTTCGTCAATAGCTGTATTGGCTCACAATAATGGCTGACGCCGAAGCCCTTGTCCGCACGTGTCAAGGCTGTCAATGGATGGGAAGATGAAAACATCAACCGCTGACCCCGCTGCAAGTCATTGCGCCTGTGTGGCCGTTAGTTCGGTGGGGTATGGACCTTGTCGGGCCTTTCTCGCATGCCAAAGGGAACTTAAATTTCACGGTTGTAGCGGTCGAATACTTCCTGAAGTGGGTCGAAGCTGAGCCCCTCACAGATATTACTTCAAAGAATGTCCAGAAATTTTTCTAGCAGAATATAATTTGCAAGTTCAGAGTACTGAAGCAGCTCACCATCGACAATGGCACTCAGTTTGATGTGGAGCCATTCAGGGAATTCTGCGAAGGCCTAGACATCGAATTGTGCTTCGCTACTATTAGGCACCCTCAGTCCAACAGAGCCGTTCAACGAGCCAACGGTAATATTTTGGCAGGCCTCAATTGCCGGATCATGGGCCTCGCAAAGGGGCTATGGGTAGATGAATTGCCGAAGATCTTGTGGTCTATCCAGACCACTTAGTCGAGGTCAACGGGCTTTACTCTGTTCCAGCTGCTGTTCGGTGATGAGGCTATGATCCTGACGGAGCTAAAGGGGGGCTCCTTGTGGACGATGCTACTCGAAGCCAGCAATAAGCGTGAAGTTTCGCTCGATTTGTCTGAAGAGACACGCCTCCGAGCCGTGGCGAATCTGACGAAGTACCAAGCTCAAATGAAGACATGGTTCGACCCAAAGGTGAAGCCAAATCCCTTATTGCTAGGTCACCTAGTACTCCGAGCTGTCCTAGCTCCTAGCAAGTTGAGCAATAAATGAGAAGGCCCCTACATCATACTTCATTCTAATCGGCCAGGATCGTTCAGGCTCAGTACTCTAGAATGGGAGGAGTTGAAGCATAGCTGGCATTCTGAACATCTCCAACGGTACTATGCCTGATTATTTTAAGTATTATGCGAAGCTTCTTCGAATAAACCTTCAATGAGGCCATTTCACATACAAGAGCTCCGCAGAAATTATATTCCGCTACCCAATGCCACCGGCTCGGCGCGAGATAAACCAAGTCTAACACGCAAAAGTGTGCCTCGCACACTGCCATGAAGGCCGAAGCTCAATGTTCAAGGGTCGCTCCCGGAGGTATAGCTAAAGGCACTGACTTTGGGCTCCGTTCAGGACCCTAAAAAATCTTGGTGTGATCCGCTCCACCGTTATCGCTGCAAAGTGCCTCCGGGCCCGGAGCGGTATAAACAAAAGGATTCCGAGTGTAAACACTCGAAGCATCCAAATTGGTCCAAAGCGACCCTACGTTTGAAGCCTATCATTAGAAGCACACCCTTGTGCATACACAACATGTTCTTCCACGAAAATACTACACGCAACGGCTGTGCAGCGTGCTTCACAGCCACTACGCGCAAGGGGGGAACCGACACCTATGCATGCAGCCAGGACGTGCTTCGGCATGGTTGAACGAAGTACATAATTAAACGAAGCACACAAAATAGGGCATAACTGCGAAGCCCAGACAATGATAAATTTCATTGAAAAAATTAATATCATAGGTACAACTGTGAAGTACATTAATACACTTCGAATACTTGCTTCACAAGAAAGCACTATCAAAACCTAACAGCCAGCGAGCCCACATCACCGAAAAGGTTGACCCACACTTCTTATTACTTTTCTTATGACGAGGTCCACCGCGGCTCGACGAACCCTCACCAGACCGAGACCGGCCACACTTTGCTGCCCGGGAAACCCTTCGCTCTTCCTGTAGGTCGGCCCAAGTTTGAGTTGCAAGTGCCTCCGCATCAAAAGCTGAGAAGTCCAGGGCTTCATCGTTGTTCGTAGTAGGCACATGCGAAGGCTGAACCCTACCGACTGCGGGGAGAACTTCAAAAACACTTAGCCTTGGAGATGAGGAAGAGCTGCGAAGGGGCTCGGTCTTAACGGAGGCTAGTAGCTCTTGGGCCACTTCGAGAACTACTTCGCCAGTGGAGCCACGCGGTATCATGAATCGAGGGCAGCTTTCGGACCTAGATACTTCATACACTACCCATTGTTGGCAAAGTGCCTCCAAAGCCTCGAGTACCTCGACATCAATTTCGGCATTTATGTCTTGAGCCTAAATCCAAAATACCCCCATATTTCATTAAGCATACTAGATGCGAAGTTACATTATAAATGCTGCTAAGTATTGCAGGGGAAGGGGGCCTAAAATCTACACCTTCGGGGGAGGAGGGTTCGCTCCAGCAGGTGGAGAATGTTGCCCTGCGCGACGGCGATGAATGGCTTGCTAGAGCTCGATGGCTTCCTCCCGTGCTTGGGCCTTCCAGGGCTCTTGGAGTGAACGCCACGCCGCAGCAACCTCTGGAGCCGGTGCAACCAAGCGAGGGCCTCCAAACTCCACCTTGCCACCGGAGGTTGCCGTCGCAAGATGTTGTCACCGGCCTCATGAAGTAGCCAGAGGACCCCTTGGCCAGTGACCCTGCCCACCATCTGCGTGAAGCCCACCAATGCGTCCTCCGTTACGCAAGCGGTGGTGCGAAGGAAGCTGAGGCGATGGCGCACATGGTCCCTTGCGTCAAAGTTGGGGGTCCGGCACTCGGTCCCCGCACGCCCCAAGACATCCATGAGCGTGGAGATAGTTTGGTCCGCCTCTTTGATGGTCTCGGCCCTCTCCATCTCTAGGGATAAATTGGTGGCGTGGAGCCGCTCTGCTTTGGCCCTCTCTGCCTCTAAGGCTAAGTTGGCGGCATGGAGCCGCTCGACTTCGGCCTCTAAGGACCTGTTGGTCTGGCGAAGGGCCTCGGCCTCTGAAGCCACTGCAACTCGGGCCTCATGCTCCCTCTGAGCTTTGGCCCGGAGCCCCTCGGCCGCCACCTCCGCCTAATATTTACGCTGGGTGGCCTCCGAGGCCTGCCAGTGGTGGTTGCGAATGTCCCTCGCCATGAGGTCCTACTGGCGGTCAACGGTGAGGGCGGCCCCGTGGAGCAATGCGAAGGCCTATGGCACAAAAAGAAAAGTTAAGACTATAAGAAAAATGTTAAGTGCTTAAAGAACCCCTATCCGGCCTCGTTACCTAGAGCAAGGCCTCTTCGACGGCTGCGGTGAGGTCGGCATGGCGGTAGCGGGCTATCTCCGCTATCAAGTCGGTGCTGGCGAGACCTTCGCTCCCCCATAAAAATTGGGATACCATGTTCCCATTTGGTGCCCCCAACGATACGAAGGGTCGCAGTAGGGGGACCCTGTCTAATGCCCCGTCCGAAGTGGGGCTCCGTCCTGATGCTCCGGCGCTAGCGGCCAAAGGGGTAGGCGCAGTGGCTTCATTGCCTGCGCCGTCACCACCGTCTTCGTCCTCATTTCCATCAGTGGAGGAGCCCTTGTGGGATCCCCCGTCGTCCTCTTCGCTGCTGCTGCTCGACGACCCTGCCTCGTCGGCAACCTCGATGGTGTAGTCCTGGCGGTTGTCGAGGTCCTCTCCGTCGCCCGCTGCGACGTCGGCTAAAAATGTTAAGAGCTAAGCATTTGCGAAGGGTCTCCAAGAAGTATAAAGGTGTTTAATTACCTCCGGTCTCAGCAATCGGAGAGTGATCCGGCAGGCCTGGAGGAAGAAAAAGGTCGCCCCAATCGATTTCTATAGGGACCTCCACCCCCTGGTCCACCACAGCCGCTGCGGGGGCGTCGTCGGCCCTAACCTCAGGAGCTAAGCTTCGCGGCGGCGGAGAGCTAACCTCCAAGACCACGATTGCCAGTGCTTCGGGCGGGGGCTCGGGTGGTCCTCCGGAGCCTGACGGGCCTCACGGGCGTTGAGGCGACGAACCCTGTGGCTCGTCATCATCATCGGACCTCTTCCTCTTCTCCTCTGAAGAGGTAGGGTCTGGGAGCTCCGGGAGCACCGGCACCTCATCGGTCCTTAGCCGGGCCCATACCCGGTTATACCTCTCCTAGGTCCCAACTAGGGCGAGGCGCTGGCTTCGTTCATCTACGGTCGGAACACCAACGACACGCTCCGCCGCCCTGACAGCTGCCTCTAGCGTCAGCATGTCTCGCTGGTCTGCAATACGGCGGAGCCCAACAGTTAGCGTTGCTAAGCTAAGTACTTAAGGCCTAGGGGCTATGATTCAGAGTCTTACCAAGGAATTTCGAGGGGATCTCCTTCAAATCGCCCTCTGCAGAGTCTTGAAATAGGCCCTTCGGCCACATGTGCTCGAGGGGGTTGACCAGGAGGGTTATGAACTCCTTCGCCAGATCCCTCATGCTCATCTTCTAGGCCACCCTCCGCAGCAGCTAGACTCGGGATTTGATGGTGGCGGAGTCCGCCGTCACTTAGGCTTAGTAGCGGAACGAGATGAGGGCGTTGGTGCTACGAAGGGGGGAGTCCGCTCCCACGGTGATGTAGAACCAGTGTTGGTCCTACCTTGAGTACCAGCGGTTGTTCGAGGCCCTCGCCGGGTAGGAGTCGCTGAACTCCTTGTGGAGCTAGAAGTTGACGCTACCGAAGGCCAAGGCCCTGACGGGCTCCGTCTTCGCAAGACCTCTTCTTGGGCTAGCAATTGGCATCGTGAAGAGCCGCGAAGACGTCCGCGCGGCCCTCGCACCCCTCCGCCCTCATGGCCTACTCAAAGATGGCCAGCCGGGCCACATCGTTCGGAGATAATTGGGGGAACTCTAGATTATACATCTGTAGCACCTCACCCAGCAGCGTCTCCGCGGGGATCCCGAGCCCTGCCTCAAAAAAGGCCTCGAAGACCACCGCTTCATCGGCTCGAGGGGCGGGAATGATGTCGTTCTTCTCGATGCGGAGGTTAACCTTCTTGAGGACCTTCCCGGCGCAGGCCTCGTTGGCGGAGTCCAAGGTGGACCTCTTCTTCTTTAGCTCTAGGGTCTGTTCAAACTTCTCTGACGGTCGAATGGCCCATAGTACTTCGCCACCATTTTTGTGTTGCCGCCGCCGCTGCACGAAGCTGGACCCTCCGCCTAAAGAGACACTTTTCGCCACTGAAGCTTTCTTCGGCATCTTCACAAATTGGGCTAAAGTCTGAGCGAAGAGGGGGACAGAGGCTAGAAAAGCTAAGGGCTCCGAAAGCAAGAGCTAGGGGCTCGGAATGAGGAGAAATCAAGAGCAAGGGCTACGGATGCTGGAGGGCGTAATGAGCTCGGGGGAGCAAAGAAGCTTATATAGGCAGTAAGAAGCGTGTGGCGCTCCGCCCAAAGCCATCTTTTACCACCCCGTGAGCACCTTCCGGAGTATATGATAGGTGGGACCAAGGTAAAATAGGGCAGCGCGCCCCTGTTCCGCAACGGTTCATTTCCAGACCGTTGGCCACGCCAGGTGTCGGTTGAAGTTCTGAGGGCGTCCCATTGGCTCCTGCCAGGCATTTAATGATCGAAGTGGATTTCCTTTTAATAACGGTAGTCGGAGCTTTAGGCTTTGAAGTTTTAGGCCTCGAAGCCTTGAGCTCGGAAAGAAGACGCAAGAAACTGTCATACGTCGAGGGCGTGCTTTACCCCTTCAGTAGAAGGGCTACGTGCGACGGACTACTGTTGGGGTAAATTGCTTTACTCTAACAGGGCTCCGATGACAGTGGTTGCGAAGCCACCTTCGGAGGTACGAGTTAAGGCTCCGTTAAAAGCTCTTGACGAAGCCCCCTTCGGCTTGCTATGTGCGAAGCCTCTGAGACCACCTATCGCAGGACTTCAAAAACGTGGTATTCCTATCCCCTCCGACAAGACATAAAGCCAGGTTCATTCACACGGAGGGTTACTAAACTACCCCTATGTAAAGTCACTATTCATGCTATAATAGTCGGTTGCTAGTAGGGGGTAACTTCGTATTACCCTATGATAATTGTACCTATAAATACCCCTGCCCTTGCAGGGTGGAGGGGGATCGAACAAGCGGAGTACAATCAATATTATTCCTGCTCGAATGTTATTATCCATTCGGAGGCCTCGAGTACTGTTTGAACTATAGCTTGCTTAGCGAACCCTTCAAGGTTCTCAAATACTAAAACCTGTTGCGTGATTCTGTATTACGCCAACAATGTGTATCCTCAAGATTCAGAATATATAAGCCATTCAACAATGGACAAACACTATAAAGCATACCATCCAAAAATATCGAACAACACTTGTTCTTTATTATGAATTCAAAACCATTTTCCTCTAAACATGATGAAGAGATAATATTTCTGCCCAAGGTAGGAATGAAATAACAATTATTTAATTCCCAAACTAATCCTGAGGGTAGCGACAAAGAATAAATGCCGACGGCTAACGCAGCAACTTTTGCACCATTGCCGACACGGACATCCAATTCGCCTCTTGCACACTTCCTTGTCCTATTCAGTCTCTACAACGACTTGCAAGTATGAATCATCGATCCAGTATCAAATACCCATGAATCACTTGGATGAGTAGCAAGATTAATTTCAATAACATTTATACCTGAAGTAGAAGTCGCACTTCCCTATTTTTCTTGAGTTCTTCCAAATACAACTTGTAATTCTTCCGCCAATGACCAGTCTTATGGCAGTGGTGGCAAGTGTTAGAAGTAGCAGGGCTAGTCTTGGACTTTCTAGCTAGTTTTGACTTAGAGCTTGAGATCACATCTGAAGCTTTAGCCTTTCCCTTGTGTTTTCTCTTCTTGCTATCCTTCTGAACCATCATCACATGACTAGAATTCTTTTTAATGCTATCCTCAACAGTCTTTAGCATCTCATGTAATTCAGCCATGCTTTTCTCGATGCTGTTCATATGAAAATTCAAAATGAACGGCTCGAAGCTCACAGGAAGCGACTGGAGAATCACATCCATGGCCAAATCTTGGTCAATGGAAAAACCAAGTTTTTCCAGCTCTCAATGTAACCAATCATCTTGATCACATGACGACTAACTGGGCTGCCTTCCACCAACCTACATGCAAATAAAGACTTTGAGATGTTGTACCTCCCAGTCCACGCTTGGTTCTCAAACATGCCTTTAAGTCCCACGATCATATTGTAGGCATCCCTGTCCTCATATTGCTTCTGAAGCTCAGAGGATATACAAGCAAGTATGAGACAGCTGACATCAATTGAATCGTTGGCGTGCTTCTCATAAGCCCGCCAATCCACGGTTGTTGCATCATCTTTTGGTTCATCAGGATGGGGGTCCTCTAGAACATATTCCATTTTCTCTTGTTTGAGAACAATTCTCAAGTTTCTATACCAGTCAATAAAGTTTTTTCTAGAAAGTTTTTTCTTTTCAAGAATTGATCGCAGATTAAAATTAGAAGTGTTCTTAGTAGTAGGTGCCATGATCTACCACAAAAATGCAAGGTTTAGCACTATGCTATGTGAATCTTCTATCAAATAAAAGATGCTCCACTATGTGTAAAATAATCATTTTTCCTCTAACGACACATAGTGGAACAAGATCCATATTCAACTAACTCCTAGTGAGCTTTGGCATCACTGCTAGAAGATTAGTGACATAGGTAAGCAACAACTTGCTAATCACATCCTATGTGACTCTTGTTCATTGGGATGGCATCCTATGCCTCGACGCCCAACTCCATGCCCCAAAGCCCAAAACTGTTTTGATAGCTTTGTTAAGCAAACCAATACTACGCATGTGGTTGTTCGATATCCACCCTAACTGGTTAAGATAAAAGATGGCACCCTGCTTTGACAGACCCACCATATAATGATCAAAAACCTTTATAGGTGCAGCTATTGAAAAGGGCATCAAAGTTCTTAATTTTCTGAGGAAAACTATTCTAACATGGTAACGATGCTTACCGCACACGGAAACATGAAAGAATAGTATGACAGGAACATAAGTAAATATCATAGGCAATCATATTAACTGTGACATAGTATGGCCCTTTTCACATGGTGATCTCCATCTCCATGGTTCCTGTCCTTCGGGTCATCACGCTTCAAGCCTCCATGAACTTGTATCAGTCTATTACATCTAATAGCACTATACTAATTACACGAGCAGAAGCATCACATGTCAACGCGTAGGTCGTACAACATTTGAACAGCCTTGGGCTGTAATTGACCATGACACACAGGCCATGAAAATTACATACATGCATCTCATACATCACAAGGCCATACCAGTCACACATTCTCTACAAAAATGAGTTAGAAGTAGAATCTATGCACGATTGAAAACATACCCGGAACTTCCGGCTCAAAGGCCCTAAACTTCTGGTCGAAGGGCCCAGAACTTCCGACTCAAGGCCAAAACTTCAGAAATCACCCTTCTGTATCGAATTTATTTTGGCTCGAAACTTTTGGGTCACACCCAGAACTTCCGAAAATAACCTTCTGTATCGAAGTTTATTTTGGCCCGCAACTTCTGGCTCACACCTAGAACTTCTGAAAATCTGACGCAAAAACAATAGATCTAATCTATTTCCATCACATATCACCTATATGTGTATGATCCAGATCAAACACTATGCACGTAGGGTCTGATACCACTGTTGGGTTTTGGGGAGGCTACGCTAGCATTAATTTTTGAAATTTTACCCCGTTCGCCTATGAACCATACGTGTAATGGGATCATGAATTGTTACCTCAAACGCGAGACGCGCTAGTGCAGCGGAAGTAGAGTTGGTGAAGCATGTCCTCGATGAACTCTGCCCAGCTCTGTCTGTTCATCGACGATGAAGACGACGTAGTCTAGCGACCTCCACGGGAAGATCAGCACCACAGTAGTAGCGGTGCCTCTACGATATCCACACGTACAGAGACGGGATCACTTCACGCCGGTATGCTAGTACCACGTGGGAAGTTAGGGGAGAGACGGCCACAACCGGTGTAGCCAAGATAGGTGGCGGCTAGGGTCAGGTCAAAGAAACAGCCAACAACTTTTTTGTCCTAGCCCCTCCTCTCCTTATATAGTGCCCTCTCATGGGCCTTTAATTAGCATTAAAGCCTAACATATCTAATCTGTTCGTCTAGTCCGGAAGTTCTGGTCCAGGCCTGGAATTTCTGAAAATAACCTTTTGTATGAATTTATTTCTGCCTGGAACTTTCGGTCCAACCGAAACTTCTGAAAATAACATTCTGTATCGAATTTATTTTGATCCAGAAGTTCTGGTTCCAACCAGAACTTCTGGTTCATCTAGAATACATCTCTCAGGCAGGCCCGAAACTTCTGGTCCAACCAAAACTTCTGATTCCTCCAGAAACCGAAACTAGGGCTGGTCCAAAACTTCCGGTCGAACCGGAACTTCCGGTTACACCAGAACCCGGAACTTCCGGTCTCAGGCCAGAACTTTTGGTTTCCTCAGAATTCTCTTGGGCATATTTCCATCATTTATTGTTACAACCAGCAGTTTGGTGAATAACCACTACACGTTCAGTTGAGCCTCCAGAAACAGTTTATTCTCACAAGTTGGAGTACTATGAGGTTTGTCATCTACAATGCTATTTATATTTTTTCATTTGGTAATTAATAATTCATTTGCTTGTTCAGTTTGACTTCATCTTCATCTCTCTCAAGGGAAAACACATTTTGATTTTATGTCTTCTTATGATTGTCAACTAAATAATTGGTGCAGAGCTTCTCAACCTATGGTAACCATAACAGCACTGATAATTTAGAGATTCATTTGTTCTCCACACAGTTGAATTACCACTGGCAGGGACGTGGATCATTTGTTCTGTTCAAAGCTGTGAAATTATAGGAGATTCATGGGCGTGGGTGTGGGCAGGGATGTGGTGGCGTGTATCGGCGTCTACCAGAGCTGGAGGGGCATCACCAAGGAGATTGTGCGCATCCCTGAGGTGTACGGGAAGTTCACCTTCCCCATCTTGCTCAAGTAGATTCACGCTTTTGGTCACTCTGCTTTTGATGTTGATTGTTATGCCAAGTAAATCCATGCTTTTGTTTTGTTAAACATAGTTATCAGCCCTTCAGACCTGAATACACTGATTTGTTCATTGCATAAGAATTTCTGTGATGATTATTGATATTGTATTGGTTGGTCAATTAGCCATTCTGAATCTCCATTTAAAAAGTCCTAATGTTTAAAATGGTGATAGCATCACAACTTGATAAACTTGTTAGTTGTCAAATAACTATTCATGGTTAGAAATAACTATATGAAAAAGTCACCTGACATAATCTAAGCATAACCTTTGGTGTTGGTTGATGTTGCATAGAAAATCTAGAGTTGATACTTGTATTATATTTTGGGAGAAAAATATCAGTGATTTTTTTATTGCATGCTTGTTGCAGAGGTCCAAGAAGGATGAACTACATTATCGATTCTATTCCTGCATCAGTTGTTGAAGAAGGTGGCAAAGCCCCAACACAGACTGAATTTCCTCTTAGTGGCCTCGACTCTTCCCCATCGATTCAATTCTTCAGATCAAAATTAGACCATATTTATTGTCTTTTAATTTTTACCATAGCGTTAGCATAGGCACATTACTAGTTGACGATATGTAGGCAAACTAATCAATATAGATAAAGAGTGGACATGTTTTTAGAGTTTGCTTTTAGTAATTCTGCCAAAGGAAGCACAATATTATGCCCTTGCAAGATATGTAAGAATTCATGTTGGAGACTAAGTGATGTTGTATGTGAACACTTAATATGTGATGGGTTTACCGAGGGGTAGATAATATGGGTGAATCATGGAGAGCCAAGCTCTAGTTTTTTTGCAAATAGCACACAATCTGACAGCGTGCAAGTGGAGATGTCAACTAAAGAGGATGATATTTCTGATTTAATTAGAGATTTAGCGGGTGGGCTAGATGACATGGATGATTTAGAAGGGAACGAAGAGCAGCACGAAGAGGATATGGAATCTTTTTTTAGGTTGGTAGATGATGCTAGTAAGGAGCTATACCCAGGATGTAAGAACTTCTCAAAGCTATGTTTTATTGTTAGACTATTGCATATCAAATTTCTTGGGGGTTGGAGTAATAAAAGCTTTGACATGCTACTAGAGTTACTTAAGGATGTTTTTCCCGAAGGATCATCTCTTCCTAAAAACTTTAATGCAGCCAAAAATATAGCAAAATGTCTTGGTCTCGGGTACACCAAAATTCATGCATGTGAAAATGATTGCATACTATTTTGGAAAAATAATGAAAAGTTAGATGAATGTCCAACATGCAAAACTTCAAGATGGAAGTCAGAAAAGAAAAGTCCTGATGGGAAACATGTGCATAGAGTTCCTATGAAAGTGCTTCGTTATTTTCTAATAAAGAAAAGGCTGCAGAGGTATTTTATGTCCTCCAAAATAGAAGCTGACACAAGGTGGCATGATGAAGGACGCACGAAGGATGGTCTGCTTAGGTATCCAGCTGATGCTCCTTTCTAGAAGGATTTTGATTCTAGACATAAAGAGTTTGCCTCGGAAAGTCGTAATCTCAGACTTGTTGTAGCTAGTGATGGATTTAACCCTTACAGGTCAATGAATTCTACTTATAGCATTTGGCTTGTCATTTTGATTCCATACAACCTTCCACCTTGGAAGTGTATGAAGCAAACAAATTTTATCCTCTCTTTGTTAATTCCTAGCCCTAAGGTACCTAGGAGTGATACGAATGTTTATCTTGAGCCCTTGGTAGATGATATGATAGACATGTTTCGGGATGGTGTAAGAACATATGATGCCTCAAAGGGTGAATGCTTTCAATTATGTGCTGCTATATTAGGTTCCATATCTGATTATCTAGGTCTGGACTATTTGCTTGCATGTGTTACCTCTAGCACAGTTGGTTGCCCCGAATTCCACTCACATACATGTGCTGTACAATTAAAAAGGGGGCAAGTATGTCTACATGTGCCATCGTAGGTTCTTAGACGTTGATCACATATTTAGGTTTAATGCAAATTTATTTGATGGTACTATGGAGCATAGGACTGCACATATACCTCTTTCTAGAGAACAAATATTTAACCTAACAGATAACATGGGCACAATTTTTGTGAAGGACCCAATAACCAAGAAGCTAGTGAAGCAACCACGCAAGGATGCTAATGCACCACCAACCGTTTGGAAAAAGCAATCTATTTGGTTTAAGTTGCCGTATTGGAAAGATCTTTTGCTTCGTCATAATTTTGATGTTATGCACATTGAGAAGAATGTATGTCATAGCATTTTGAACAAACTTTTAGATGCAGATGGAAAATCAAAAGATAATTTAAATCCTCGCTTAGACATGCAGAATCTTGGCATTAGAAGTACCCTTCATCTCATCAAAGTAAATGATAGATTTTATTTACCAGCAGCACTTTATACATTGAGCCATTAAGAGAAGAAGTTATTTTGCCAAATATTAAAGGGAGTGAAGTTCCCGAATGGTTATGCATCTGATATAAGTCGTAATGTGCATGTTGATGAGAAGAAGATATTTGGACAAAAGAGCCATGACAACCACATTTTGTTACAGGATTTACTTCCACTTGCTGTTCGAAAGATATTGCTAACACAAATTAGTTATGCACTAATTCGTGTGAGCAATTTCTTCAAGCAGATTTACTCACCTACTATTCGTGTAAGTGATATGCAAAAAATAGAAACTGAAATAGCTGAGACACTAAGTATTCTTGAGACTATATTTATGCCAGTCTTTTTTGATATCATGGTACACTTAATGGTCCATCTTCCTGCTCAAGCAAGAATTGCTGGTCCTGTGCAATACCGTAGCATGTGGTCAATAGAGAGGTATTCTAAAACTACTTTCAGTACAAATAAAACTTACCTTTTGCTAATAGATTTTAATCAAGTACATTCCTTCATAGATTTTTTATGAGGTACAAAGGCTATGTTCACACTAGGAGTCATCTGAAGGGATCAATTTGTGAGGGCTATAAATTTGATGAGAGTCTTACTTTTTGCTCTCAAATTTTATAAGGCTGTGAGACTAGATTTACTAGGCAGGTAAGAAATGGTGAAATGCTAGATATTGATGAATCCAATACAGCTCCATTCTTCCGAAGCATTAGACATGTTTTCAGTGGCAAGTGCACCACATCATTAGACTACAAGACTTGGCTTCAAGCACATAGATATGTCTTGTCTAACTATGATGATATAGAACCATACTTAAAGTAAGCTATCTCCATTATTTTACAGTTTCCATTTTTCATATTATTCCTTAAATTTATTAAGGATTCAACTTGACAAAAATTTGCGGCAAGCATATTGAGTACCTTTCCTCAACTATTCATCGCAATCAGCGAGAAATAAGTCGTATTCATCATGAAATGTTCCATGAGTGGTTTAGAAAGCATGTAAGTCAAAAAATGACTAGTTAATTTAGCTTTGAACGATGTTATCAGAAGTAAATATAGTATAATTTATCATAACTTTGTATAATTACAGGTGAAAGGGTTAGTAGAAAATGGTGTAGAAGTACCAGAAGAGATACAAATTTTGGTCAATGAGCCTTTTATGATTGCTACAAACTACAGTAGTTATACCATAAATGGGTTCATTTTTCATACAAAATCCAATGATGAAGGCAGATCGGTTCAAAGTAGTGGAGTAGCTATAGTTGTCCAAACCTCTTGCTTTGAGAAAGGAAATGTGAACCAAGTAGTGCGAAACAAAACATATTATGGTATCATTAAAGAAATCATTGAGCTAAACTATCGCAACAAAGGAAATATAGTGCTCTTTAAATGTGATTGGGTTGACAACCGCATACAAGACAGATGGGTCAAAACTGATCAGTTTGGAGTCACAGCTGTTAATTTCAAGCATTTATTCAATACAGGAGAAAGATTATTGGATGAACCTTTTATTTTAGCATCGCAAGCCATATAAGTTTATTACGTCGATGACCCTATAGATAAAGAATGGTCTACTTTTGTCTAGTCAAAACCTCGAGGCCTCTATGATATGGCTGAAGTAGAAATTGAAAATATAATGCCCGAGAATGTAATACGCAACTTAACACCTAATATTCATGGAAATTTTGATCTCAATGTTTTCCTGAGAGGTGTCCATGTAAGGACAGATATAGATTGGGTCATTGTTGCGGAAAAAAAGAGGAAGTAAGACTCAAAACTTATAAAATTTTGTTGCTGTGTTGCTATCATTCGATGACTTGAATTTATGCTAGTACATTTGTAACTATTTGGTGTTGCTATGTGACTAACATGCTTGATTGATCTATGAAATTTTTAGGAGGAAAGATGGACACTGTGGAAGGAAAAAGAAAAGGCAGAGAGCTAACTGAGTATGAAAAAGAGAGGAATGCAAACATCTTGAGAAATGAGAAGTTCATGCAATCTCTGAATATTCCATCAATTGCACAAGAAGTTAACTCATCACAACAATAAAAGAAAAGGAAAAAGGTCATCTATTCCTCTTTGTAGCACATAAATCAGTCCTTACACTGAGCTCTTACTTGTTTTTGACAATGTATATTGCACATAATCTTAGGTAAACGATCATACTCGTGCTGAGGGAACTAAAGCTGCAATTGGACATAACTTACGATCGAGATCAAGAGTTAGTGCTGCACATGATGATCTGCAGGTTGGAATTATAAATTCTGAACAAGAACCCAATAGAGATGCACAAGTTAACATGTAAGATAGGAGTACAAATCCTGAACAGTAGCCCAATGAAGGTACTTTTGTTTTACAACATCATACATATTTTTCATAGTTAGGCCATTGATTTTATCATAGTGTTGGGGATACAATGTATTAGTAGATGTTGAAATTGGACAATAATTAGTCTCTTTTTCAGATTTGCATGTACATAAAAGGAAGAAAGTTAGAGGACCTACTGAAAAGGCTGATATATTTGCAAGGCAAAATAAACCTAAACTAAAAATCCAAATCAATGAGTGTGGTCAACCTTGTGGACCATCAAGCACTGAATTTGCTAACTTTATTGGAGCACTTGTTAGAACGAAGGGTTTCCCATTGGCACATGATGATTGGAGGAAGGTTGATGCACGGCAAAAGTACAAGTTGTGGATAGATGCACATGTACTTAAAACTTGTTGTTAATTTGCCTGTTTTTAGTACTGTACTTGAGATCAAGCACTGAATTTATGTGTTGTACAGCTATATTGGGATATAGATCGAGCTATCTTCACGTGGTTTATGAAGACAGCAGCTACAAAATGGAAGGAGTTTAAATCAGACTTGAAGAAAATGTTTCAAAATCCATACGATGAAGAAATGGAAGATAATGAACTTCTTGCATTATGCAATGAAAGAGTTCATTTGAATAATTGGAAGTGGCTAATTGATCATTGGAGGTCTCCAAATGCAGCTGTAAGCTATAAACCATTCCATTTCTATATTCCATAAATTCTGAATTATAAAGATTGAACACATTTTATAATAGATTCGTTCGTTAAGGGGAAAGGCAAATCGTTCACAGCTGACCCAAAATCATACAACCAGCAGTAAGAGTCATGCACATGTCGATTATGAAATGGTATGTGCAGTTTTTTCATTGCTGAAATGGTATGTTCTGTTTGTTGTCTTGCACATATTTTTGTTGTGTATAAGTGCAAACAGTGAACTTGCTCTCTGTTTTCTGACTCCAAAAACAGACCACTAGCTAATTAGGCATACCAATGTAGCTTGTGTTCCTTGTGCTTGCTGAAATTAGCCATGGTTCTGAAATTGTCCACCTAGTTCAGGTCCATCACGTATAGATAGATGCAATTAATAAGTCATATAGTTGCAGTTTGGACAAGTTTGTGAGATTTGTTCTTGAGCTGCTATTGTTCTGTTTTTTGTTTTCTGGTTTCCCTCTTGTTAGCTCAACACTACTATACAACAAGTTAGCAGCTGTATTATGGAATGCTTGCCTCATCCATCGTGTACATGATAGGGTAATAGTATGTGCTCATTACAATTTTGCCTACACCTATATCATATGAATGAAACCTATTACAGCTTGTCAATGGATTTGGAATTTGTTTCTTGTCAGAGTAAGCAGTTGTATATGGTTGGCTGTTGAACTTGAATCTAGGAAGATATTATATTACATCCAAGCAGATAGTGAAATAGAACTTGTGTGAACCAACCATATCTCTAACTGGCTTATTTTCTAACCAAGCTAGAATGATGGTTTATGCTTGATCTGGTTGTTCTCAGCAAAGCAAGGAAAAGAATTAGCATTTCAGTCAAGTCTGAGCATGTACTTAGCATTGTTCTCACAAGTTACAACAAATTCTGTAGCAGCAGGCTACAATTATTTACACAATGATCCAGTAGCTCCTTTTTATCAGAGTTAATTTCGACATCCGGTGCCCCTTTGAGATTCAGTGCTAAATTTGCTTCTGCTTGTATTTTTCCTATGCACTGTAAAGTTGTAAGCTTGGTACCTCCTTTCTCATCAGACTAGCAATCTTGAGCTGTGTTTATGGTAATATTGTGCATGGTCCAATGTACATATGAATGGGGTGTTCCAATGTAGTGTTTTGGAGGGGCAATCTTTTGTGCAGCAATGGAGTTCTAAGAGCAAGGGAAAAGTGTTTCTAGCTTACTTAGTGTGATTAATATTTGCTGTGTGAACCTTTATATGACTACACATCATCTATATGATTTGTGTGAACTTTTGTATACAATTATGTGTTATTTTCCTTGTGTGAAATCTTCTTTATGCACGATTATTTCTGGTTTGAATGTGTTATTATGCTCCATGCTTAATGTATGGTATGTGTGAATGTGTTTGCCTTGTATAAAACCGAGTAAAACCTGAGGAAATTTCTCATAGCCATCTAGTGGTGTTTGGGGCACTTTCACTGCCCGGCAGAAGATGGTGAGCGGTGTGACTGCCTTTCCATCATCCCAGCTGCTTCAGTTTTTCTTTCATCTGTTTGTCTGAAGATGTTGTGTTGCTTCTTTCAGTTTGCTGGTAATTTTCTGAACTTGCCCACTTCAGCTGCGTTACCAGGGGCACAGCATGTTCAGTATTTGCACCCCCAGATCGCTTCACGCGGCGCAATGCCATATCAAATTCAGCATCTCCCTTACAGTAGAGGGAATTTGGCATCCACTGCAGTATTTCAACAGGTTTGTCCATTGTCCATTGCATCTTTGTTTGTCTGATGGTAGAAACAATTAAGATCAGAAATATGAAGTTATTTTATAGATGAGGGATTCCACACGCAATGGAATGAGTTCAAAAGTTGTTGAAGAGATAAACAGCATGGATCCTGATTTCTTTTCTCGGAATCCTATTCTTCTGTTTCAGTTGAAACAGGTGAGGTCCCACGATCTAATCAGCAATCATATGACAGTTCCTTTGATAACTCACATTTTCTTTTTACATTTCAGGTTGAATTTCTTTGAAACCTTTGAAGGAAACTTTGGTAACACTGATTCAACATAGTGAAGATGTAGTTATGAAGGCTGTGTCATTAATTACCAGTTCTTGCAAGTTCTCTCCAAGTATGGATAATGTTTTCATTTTCTAAGTTGTTACCGAATCTAATTAGTCTATATTTTCAGTTATCTTGAATACTCATGCTATTAGAGGACAACTTGCATAGTATTTGTGGAAGTGAATGAAAGAAGCAATGAAACATGACATAATCCCTTCCTGTGGTAGGCTAATATTCACAGCAAAGGCAAAGTAAAACAAGGTCTGAGTTGTATGATGTTTATTTATCTGAGCTAATATTTGACATATCAGTTTAAATTAGGATTTACCTCTGTTATTCCTTCCATTAGAATCCATGGGATATGCTTTTCATCCCCAACTCTATGGAAGTGCTCCATCTATTATCTGGATTACATGCCACGGTCTTCTAGTCAATATTTGGGCCTGGCTGAGTAGTTGTAGTCTAGCCTTTGTTTTGAATATTTTTTGGAACTGAGGTCAATGCTTGTTCTTTTGACACAAACAATCAAGGGTCGTTGATCTGAAATATCACTAGTTTGTTATTCTGAGAGTACTTTGGTCACTGGGTGCTTGAGTGTTTTCCCTTCTTATGCCATGCAAAATTGATGGGTTCAGTTCCCTTATCATGTTGACCAATTACCAACTATTCATGTTTCCTTCAGTTTTCTTAAAATAAAGTGTACTAGTATCATCCAGAACTCAATGGCTAAGTTCCAATACAATGCAGATGCCTCAGTACATGTGCAACCTGAGCCTACCCGTAAGCACAGCAATCACGGAGATTCAGCAAGTCAGCAGCTTCAGCAGCAGCAGCAGATGTGGCAATTCCATTTCGCTCAGTACCAACCAAGACAAGATGCTGCTGCTGTGTCAGCGGCTTGGCATCAGAACAGCCGGCTCTAGGACATCTCTTCCTTGCGTCAGGTGCCCGTGCTCCCTCCACCGCCGCCGCCACAGATGGAGCTCTTCTATGCGTCGTATCAGGGCGGCGGCAGACAGCTGCCAGAGCTCAGGTTGATCTAGTTTAGTGGATGCATGAGCTGATGCTATGTTGAACTTGACAGGCAATCCTTGCTGTTTGTGTTAATCTGACAAAGAAATGATGTTTGTGGTAAACTGCAATTAATTGAATGGAAATATATTTGTGTATCTTTTGTGAGAACTTTTGAACATGATTGTACATATGTGTACATATATGCATGAATCTTATGTATGAATTCTGTTTGTTGCTGTATTTGCACTAGTTTGTTACTGTATTTAAATGGTGTATCAGTTTTTTCCTTGTATATGCTTCTGCAACAATCTAGCTGTTGGTAGAAGTTTACTGTCGGTATAGGCAATAAGTGTCGGCAAAGGGTCTTACATATGGCTACAACCTAACTGTCAGCATAGGGTAAAACTGTCGGCAAAACCTAGCCCGACTGCTTCTAGCGCGACTGTTTTACTAACTGTCGGTAAAGGCTTTGCCGACACATTCTATGCCACCATAATAATAGATATGGGTAGTGAAAGTGAAAACTTGCATTCACAATTCCCCAGTCCTCAAAGAGGCGGTGCACAAGTTAAAGATTGTTATGTTTGTTATCTTGTTATTGTTTGGCATATTAACATATTTATATATATACCTGCCGTATCGATATATCCTAGTTTTTTGAAATTTGGCGTATCGGCGTATCGCCATACCCGTATTGCCATACCCGTATCGTATATCGGTGATACATAGAATACGCCTATTAGTTATTGTTCGACGTGTTTGGTGTGATTTTGGGCGATTCCATTGCTACTTTTAGGTCAAAAAACCACAATGGACGCAATTCTGAATTGCTGAATTCATAGAGGAAATGGATGATAACATGTACTACCGTTTGTATTGATCATCTCAGCGTGCGTACAGCATCAAATTCTGCAGCCACACAATGCTCTTTCAGCTTCATCCGTCACCGGTTAGTTGGTTACAGTCCGTTTTGATGTGGTTTTCCATCGATGGAAAGATCAGAAAATCAAGAACAGCTGATTCAATCGAATTACACTGTCCTGATAATAATATGTATGCACTCCAGTACGCAATTATTGACATTCCAAGTACAGTTACATACTTACATAACACAAATAGCCCAAGCTGAGGTAAACAGCAGCCGCAACGCCGGCGGTGTAGATGGCAAGTTGGCAAACAGCCTCCCTACCACTCCGACCCCGGCCCGGGTCGCGAATCCAACTCTGACGAACCCAGCGGCGCCTGCGGGGAAGCGGACGAGAGCCGCCTTGGCCGCGCCGGCGAGCACGGCCTCCCTGAACAGCTCAGCCGCGAACTCCCCGAACTGGCGCTGCGAGAGATCGGTGACGCCCTCGAGCTCCGCGGCGCGCAGCGCCGCGTCAACGCGGATGTGAGGCGGCGACGAGGGCAACCATCGGCGGACGAGCGGGAGGGAGTGGTCGAAGGCTGCGTCGCAGGCGGCGGCGAACGCCGGCGCGCGCCTCAGCGCCGCGTCCACTCGCTTGGAGGGGGCCCATCTTGAACTGGGAGATGCAATGCACCGACCGAGTCGCTCGTTCACAATGGGGTAGATATATTGGGCTTTTCAATGCTTCCATCTTGCTCTTCGGTTTTTGCACGAGTTGATGGTCTCCTGGAGAATTTTTTTTAAAATAATATATTTTTTTAAATAAATTTCAAATTTGGTACACGGATTTCAAAAATTACAAAAATGGCCTTCTGTCGGTACACCAAGTACCGATCTAGGCCGAGCCAGCCTAGATCGGCGGATGAACACCGACAGAGTTAATATATAAGGGGGGCCGAAGCCCCCCTCCCAGGCACCCCGCGCAGGACTTCGGCCGCCTCTCCCAGCTCTCCCAGGTATGTCCTCTCCTCCTCTTCTCTTCTTTAGTTAGTTGTAGGTATAAGGTAGGTAGTTTAGGGTAATTTAGTAGTAAATTAGGGGTAATTTAGGAGTAGATTAAGAGTAATTTAGGAATAGACTATGAGTAATTTAGGAGTAGTTTAATAGTATTTTAGGGGTAGTTTAATAATACTGTAGGATTATTTTGATGATACTTTTAGAGTAATTTAAACATAATTTAGAGATAATTTAGGGATACTTTAGAGATAATTTAGAGGTACTTTAAACATAGTTTAGAGATATGTCACGTAGAAAATATTAATTTTTATTTTTTTACCATAGATGGTACAAAAGGATAAATCTGAGTACGGTGACTATCCTTGTCACCGTCCGCCGGAAGGTGTGGAACTCTCTATGTGTTTTTGTGGAGATAAATGTAAGTTTATGAGAAATATAGATGACCTCACATACGAGATGAGGTATTGGAAGTGTGGCAACTACTCTTACACTCCTGTAAAGCCAAAGCCAATGCCAAAGCGTGGACCACGTGCTAATAAATCGGTATGAATAATTATGCTATTTCTTTATTTATATCTTATTCTCAAATAAATCACTTATAATATCTCTATTAATATTTCTACGTGTAGATAACTCCTCCACCGTCGCCACCTCTGCTCTGTGACTTTGTCGAATGGATTAACAAGGAGGTGCACCCTAATGACTAGATAGATCTTATGAGACACAAGGAGTTCAACAGGGAGCTTTTTGAGATGCGATATAAGTGAGCCTATGAGCGTGAGGAAGAAGAGGAGAAAGGAGCTGGAGCGCAAGGCAAAAGAGGAGCGTGAGGCTGATAGAGAGAGGAAGCGTGAGAAAGCTCATCATGCTAAGGAAGCAGGACCGGAGCCCATAAGAAAGGGAAAGTACCCTCGCTGCACTCAATAGTCAGTTTGGATAAGTCTCAGCTATTTTTATTTTCCTAAAGGCATGTAGTCACGTTTGTATGTGCCATTGTAATGTACTGTGTTATGTCATGTACTTTGTTGGGTATTGTTGATGCTGGACTATTTTAATTACTGTGTATTCGTTAATTTGGCACGCTACGGGGGTACTAGGGTCGGCGCTAGAGGCAATAGCGGCTAGGCAGGCACATTTGAAATGCACCACACCAACCTCGCTAACCCACCGTTGAAAGATCCCATCGATATAGTTCCGTGCGTTCCAGATATGCTCGGACTGCAAAAGACCAAGTCAAATAGCCACGTAGTATTAATTATCGGAGATTAGACAATTCATGTACTTACTGACTCGTGATGGGTAGATCAAATACCGACAGGGACTATATTATTGAATATAGCACAATATCCAAACTATTCGAAAGCAATCCAACAGAAAGTAGACGCACTAGTTCAACAGATTACAAATGGCATAATGGTAGTACGGACGTCAGATCCTACTGATTTCTCCGTTGTCTTTCTTCTCTACCGTGTCTGGCCTATTTTCTTTCCTCTCTGTAACTGAGCTCTCGCTACCTATGGTATGCCCTCCGTTGCCTTTTCTCTTCATCAAATCTTGCACTCCTTACTAGCTCATTAACTTCCCTCTTCCTTGTTTCGTACTCGGAGTGACTTTCTACCTCTGTGATCCAACTATCCTCGTACGTAGGTGATGCTACATCTACTCACCGATGAAATGCGCATCTCCTTATATTTTGCTGCCGTAATAGACAGGAAGGTAAGTGTTACAGTAGAAAATTATTCGAAAATAAGTCGTGATTTAGTTGTGATCCCTTACCACGAAGTGGTCATGTAGATTGGGACACATGAATTCTCTCTTTCCTCTTGATTCCCCTCCGAGCGAGGTCCTTAGCATGCAATGACTGCCATAGGCGCACGTAGGTCGTTGCTTCCACTCGGATATTCCTATAGGATTTGTCATCTAATTTGAACTAGCATGCTCCACCTTTAGTCGATGCTCTTCCTTCCTTCGTGTGTACTCCTCCGCAGTCTTGGCTTGTCCTATGGGCCCTCTGACGGATTGTTGCCTTGAATCGTCGATCAATTGGGTAAAACCACACTTCCTTGGATTATCCTGCAAAACCAAATAACAGCAGTTACTTACACCAAAGTTAGTAATCAATGGACGAATGAAGTAATTTAATGTTCTCATGCTCACCACGAAGTCGTCCTCTATGGTAGGGCATATGAAGTATCTTCTGTTAGCAGCTCGTCCTAATATTGAAGTCATTACCTGGCAGCGGTCTCTATAGTGGCATTTAGGGCATTGAAGCCATGGCGGCACTCCGATCGGATTGATTCTCTAATCACCTTGCTCGGACTAGGCAAAACACTCGTACTCCTCCTTCCTTGCAGCATACTGTGCGTTTGTTTCGCTAGGAGAGAACCAACATCCATCAAACACTGGCTTGTCAGTATCCACCCACTCAACGAAGCCGCACCTTCTTCTGTTCGATTTCCTTTCGATGTTCGGGTACCACAACTCCTCCTCAACGTTGAGGCAAAGAAAGTACCTCCTTCCACAAATGTCATGTCTTTTTTATGTCTCTAGTTGGCACCGATCCTTGCAATTGCACAAAGGTTGATCGGTCCACGGAGGGATGAGACAAGTGAAAGGATCTCTCCTCTAGTCCGGGTGTTCGGTTCCCCTAAGATTAGTAGAGGAGAAAGCCATCTAACTACATAGAATAAGACATAGTTATATTTTTAAGTAGAACACATCGCATCATAATATAGAAGTAGAAGAAAAAACAATATGTAGAAGCAGATATACTATCAAGTCCACAATCGCAATAGCAATTGCATAATGACATAGTACGATATATAGTAATAAACAGTTCGTTACAAATCGTCCGTCCCCATGATAACAACCGCACGCCATACTAAGCACCACGTCTACCCCAAGTGCGTCTCCAGCTGTGTCGGTGGTGGGGCTCCCTGAAGCTACGAAGGCCCAAACACCTCAGCGGTGGCACGCTCCCAGGCATCGTAACCAGCTGAGTCGTTCTAGCCTCTAACACCGGAGTCTATCGGTCTAGATGGACTATGATACACGGGATCCACGCTAGCTCGCTAGTAGTGATACAGATACAGTGTTGTACAAACTACAAGTTATTAGTGACATATGATAGATTATGATAAAAATCGGTGTAAGACTGTACAATACTCATGAGGTACTGTATGTGCTCTATATCCCAACGGCGGCGGTGCGGCATGTCCTGATGGGCCTACCACCAATGATGGGCCCGCCGCCAATGATGGGCCTGGATCGTAGAAGTATTGGTACGGGGGATACCAAACCTGCGGCTACATCGGACGGGGTGCCGACATCGGAGGTACTAGCTATAGACGAGGTGGCTGAGGGGCAGCGGCATGAGGAGGTAGTCGTACAGACGTGAGGCTGATAGAAGTGTCGAGCTCGTCGAGAGCCCCTCGCACTGCTGTCCAGTCCAGCGGGTTGTGCACCACGCCAACCTCGGTGACCCATCGTTGATACATCCCGTCAATATAGTTTCGTGCATTCCACACGTGATCGAACTGCAAAAAAACAAGTCAAATAAACACGTAGTATTAATCATCGGAGATTAAACAATTCAAATACTTACCAACTCATGCTGGGCAGCGACCATCTGAGAAGGATGGCGTTGTGTCACACCAGGAGCAGGTGGAGGACTAGCGCCCCGTCCTCTGATGAGACGAACCCTGGTGCAAATAGAGTACCATCAGAGGTAGTCATGGTACGTTGTAGGGTCGTACTCGTCCTCCTCCTCTAGGTCCTCTAGCGCACCCTCCCACTGCGTGACCCATGGTTGCATCCTAACCTGCCATAGGATGCCGCCAGGGACTCCCTTCCATGTGTTCCTATAGCAAACAAGTGTAAATTATGGTTTACAATGGTAGATAACATCCCGATTTGATAACTAGTTCATATGTACGTCTGCAGGAGCTCACCGATGCATCTGGACAAGCACCTGGGCATGTATAGGATATGGAAAGTATTGCGCTCGCACGAACTATTGACAGACGTGGTGGACAGCATATCCCTCGATCATGATATCGAATACAAGGCATCTACGTGTCCTCCAGTACGCCGCGTCCTGCGTGGACAAGGTGGAGAGCTCCTGAGGCGCGCGCCTGACAATGTCACCTGGCAGGTAAGGTCTCCAACGAAAGTCGTGCGCCCAAATATTGTCAAGCTACACTGTGTAGTCCGGGTATGAGAGGTGGGTCTGAGAGTGGGCCCACGATGACTGCAAAAGAGGAAATGTTAATACAACATTAATTTCAGTGAATGATTAAGTACAATAAATACTGATCCGTCGTCGATACCAAAGTGTGCCCATCGTTGGTAGGTCGATGTCCTCGTTTGGCGGCCCCCCTACGTACGGTGCCATGTCAACCTAGGGTCAACCAATCTGCACCCTCTCGTAAGATCATCTGTATCAACAGTGGGCACCCAGTAATCGACACGCCACTCGTCCGTCGTCGACATCCATCACAAAGTGCACGGTATGTGACGCAAAGAATGACAGATCCCCATGAGTACTGTGGCACACCGTCGTCCCCGAATCAGCAATGTCTCGAGCAAACTGTACCAGATGCTTGTCGACGCTGTTACCATGCGTGCTGGTGAACATCACCCAGCCAAAAAGCCAAAGGAGGTAAGCCTCCAACTGACGGCTAACGGTGTAATCGTCAGCGTCAGGGGCTAGGTGCTCCGCCTAACAAAGGGCGACAAATATTAGTATACAACAAGGATCGGCTAACGGTGTTAAAACGACATACCTGGTACTGACGCAACTAACTCTGCGTCGGTCCGTGTGTCTCGTCGAACTCCTCGACTGCCTCGCCGCCAGGTAGGATGGGATGGTTGTCCGCGAAGCGCGCGAGTAGGTCCACGCGCCACTCTAGCTCAACATCGTGGGGCACAACTATGAGCATACCCAATGAATTCCCCTTAAGTACCTCTAAACTACATTTACAGTACCTTTAAATTATCCCTTAAGTACCCCTTAATTATCTCTAAACTATATTTAAAGTACCTCTAAATTATCTCTAAAGTACCCCTTAAATATCGCTAAAGTATGTTTAAAGTACCTCTACATTATCTCTAAAGTACTCCTAAATTATCTCTAAAGTATGTTTAAAGTACATCTAAATTATCCCTAAAGTAGCCCTTAATTATCGCTAAAATATGTTTAAAGTACCTCTAAATTATCTCTAAAGTACATCTAAATTATCTCTAAAGTACCAGCAAAATACTTCTAAAGTACTATTAAACTACTCCTAAAATACTACTAAACTAATCTTAAATTACCCCTAAAATACTACTAAATTACTCCTAAATTACTACTAACTACTCCTAAATTACTCCTAATCTACTCATAAATTACCCCTAATCTACTACTAAACTTTCCTAAACTACCTACCCTATCTAAAGAAGAGAAGAGAGAAGAGGAGAAGACATACCTGGAAGAAGGGGAACAAGTGAGAGCCGTGGGCGCGCGGGGTGGGGAGAGGGGCTTTGGCCCCCCTTATATTCACTCTGTCGATGGTTCATCCGCCGATCTAGGTCAGCTCGGCCTAGATCGGCACATGGTTTGCCGATCTAGGCCTAACCGGCCTAGATCGGCAGATGAAGCACCGATAGCACCCGGACACCTCCCGATCTAGGCCGGTCGGCCTAGATCGGTAGATGGTATGCCGATCTAGGGCCGATGGGCCTAGATCGGTACTTGGTGTACTAAATTCTTGCAATTTTTGAAATCTGTGTACCAAATTTGAAATTTATTTTTAAAATTGTATTATTTTTTAAAAAAAATCGTCTCCTGGATGAGTACATATTTTAGGCTCATCTTACAAAAGGCCCATGTTGTAATGCAGAGTTTGGGCTCTTCTAATATGTACTAGTCCAAGCATAAGAGCTGGCTGGTTCTCACTTCAAAAGTTCACAGACAGACAGTGCTCTATGCTCGATCCTTCCTGGGGACGTGCTTAACCAGAGAAGACTGTTATTGTTATGCAATGTACTCCTGCTATGATTTACAAGGAGCTAACTTTGTAGCATTGCTACTATCGTATAAAACCATATTGCGTTTTGCATCGTACCAGCACATCTTTTTTTCCCGAGGAACTAGTCCGTACCCCTGTCTCCTACCGGTGCAGGCAGGTAGAGCAGAGTTCACTGTTTACAGTACGCTCAAGTTTTTCTTTAGCTTCACCATGTCCCGATCGATCGATCACCGACCGGCACGTAGCTGATATAGAAATTCGTAGGGTCAATGGTTTCGCGATCTAATTAAGCGTTTGATATATCATGTGTGGGTATACTACTCCTACCTAGGCCAGTTAATTCAGGTACTCCATCTGCAGAGCTGCTCCACCACCGCGCATGGAGTTGCCGCGGCAAGACGGGCGAGATTGCGGACTCTTGTTCTTGGCGCTGCCCTCCCGCCCTCAAAACCACACGTACCCACGGCGCTGGGCGTTGGGGAAGGTAAACAATCGTGAGGGCGGCGAGGCATCCGGGCGAAACTTCCATCAGCGCCTAAATTTCCGAGAGCTCTGATTAACGCCAGCCTTGTTTTCTTAGACACACACATATAGTAAGTATTATCACAAGGGAGTTCAGTAGGCTATACATTTTATAACTGGTTAATTATATACTTGGTTAGAGTAATTATATAGTAAATGGGTGAGCAAGTGGGGCTAGTTATTCGTTTTCAGAGATGCTAGCTATTTATTAAAAGATATCTAAGAAATAAGTAAGGTTAGTGGCTTATCAGTTAGTTATGAATATACTGATGTACTACTGTCGTCTACAACGAACTAAGCTCTCGTTGGTCCAATAGTGCAAACTGTCCACTGTCCTGCCCTTCAAAAGGCGAGCGATCGGCCTCGTTTTCCTACCGTAATTAAGTCAAACTCACTGATCAAAGATTCGTCGCATACAAGCAATTAACCACACTACGCCGTAGGCTCCTTGTTTTCTAATCACACATGACACACAACAGATCGACAAACTAATTCTCTCTCTCTCTCTCTCTCTCTCTCTCTCTCTCTCTCTCGTACGTGCCGCTTTAACGGTGCAAATAGCGCCTATATATACGCGAGAAGGCAGCTACCGAGTACGTACCAGCAAAAACTTAACTCGATCGATTGGGTAGCAGAAGCCATAGCCCTTCTCCTACTACCTCGATCGGCGATCGGTGATCATGTTGTCCCAGAGAGGCAAAATCATCGCTGCTTTCTTGCTGTTCGTGACTATATCGTCCACCGCTCTTACCGCCGTCCACGCGGCACGGATGATGCTGCAGGGTGATATGCAGTACACCGCCGGCCACCCGACGGCGTCGCTGCATGAGAGGGCGAGGAGGCTGCTCATGGCGTGGGTTGCGCAGCTCACGGCGGGGCCGAGCCCGAGTGGCCCTGGCCACTAGATCAGAACGAGAGAGGCTTCAGACCCAAGAGCTCATGCACCCGCGTCGACGTCGCACCGCATCGACGTATCGTTACGGCTTACGTACCCTACTATAGTTATAGGTAATAATCGTTGGTCACAGTGTCACACTACACTCGTCGTCTGCTGGGAGAAAATAACCACATGCATGAGTACTTGTTATCTTTGCTTTGTTTGTTTCCGTTGTTTTTCATGAGCCATAGCGCCGTGTTACATACGCTCCTTTCTGTATTTGCTTTACTGGCCTTTGATACTCGTCCTCTGTTGTGTCCATTACATGTGTGCGAATAATAATGAGAGAAATATATAGCATATCTTAATATACGTTATGAACATTTCAGCTTCAATTAGTTTTCTATGGCAACGAACAGCAGATCGATCGACGATCTATGCATGCGCAACTACGATAGATGTGGATTGAATGATCGATCGAAGGAGAGCCAGAAATGTAGATTTGGAGTCAGAAGTTAAGTTTTGTGCTTGTACATTGCATTTAATACCCTTTCCCTTTTTCTTTTAACTGATCGAAGAGGTATTCTATTGGAGAGTGGCAAATAATTAATGTTTTCATTCTATTGATATGATAGTGGTTTATTTTGCATCCTTTTTAAAATTGAAAAAAAAGAGAGAGAATAGATCATTTTTCCTAATACGTACATGCATACTAGCAAAGTCAGCTCAACTACAGATCTTGATTATGAAAGTGCATATTTGATTAGGACATTTCCGACACAGTTACATCTAAGTCCAATGTATTAGAACTAGCTCTAAAAAAATAAAAAGACCAATCACTCGATCCCACGTGTGACAATTAAATTACTAGGTGAAAGCATTTTTAGGATTGCATACACATAAGCTATCGAATGGAGTACTACTAAATTCATATTATTTTACTTAGAAATGAAGGAAAAACCGAAGAAAACTGATCTGGACCGTTGCTAAACATTTTGTCACGTCAGAATCAGACATACGAAATTAAAAGCGCCATAATTTTGAAATCCCTTCACAAATTGGAAAGTTCAAATACTTGTTGAAAAGCTGGGAACATCTAGATTGTAAAGAATATATTTTTCTGCCGAAATATCCTAGCCAGGACACCAAAATCGGTGCATTAATTACGTTTCCTTTTTTCGGTCAGCATCTATTTAAGAAATAATCAATAGTTTTCATATGTAAAAAGTTTTCAAACATTGAGTGATGTCCCTAGGGCTATAAATACCCCAGAGACCTCTATTGTATAACAGTTTTGGTTGAAAACAAAGTTTAACTTTGCTACTTTGCCAGTAGAAGTCATGGTCAATTAGATTGTCGTTTCGCTGTTCCAGAACTCCCTTTTTTGTATTGCTACGAAAATACTGTGAGTGCACTTATTCATCTTGTTCTGTCTAGTTCTCAATTGCTTACAGAAACAAAGATCCTTGTGGTTTGATTGATCGTGCTCCGTAAAGATCAAGAATAACCTTTGGAGTTGGTGTAGCGTTTGCTAAGGCGCAATGTCCCTGGACGGTTGTAGTAGGATCGTGAATGTCTTCTCCTTTTACCAATCGACTTATCCTCTCATCGAAAGATTGGGCCACCCAAGTTTCCATCAAGTGATATCAGAGATACAGTTGATTGGTGAGAGATTTCAAGTTATCAA
>KE372650.1:67868-105915 GCA_000418225.1 Zizania latifolia
TTCCGATACTTCTACGTTTTCTGCCAGTCAGTAGGGACCAAGACGATTGGTGGGACCACGCTCCACCTTCGCTCCGCTAGGTCTAGATAGTACTTGAGGATGCCCATCACCTCCTCGAATAAGGGGTGGAGGGCAGAGTGGTTCTGTGGGACGAACCACCCTCTGGCCATTGACACAGACATCGGCCCAAAACCAGAGTCTCTGATGAGCTGGGGTGATCAGGCCTCATCATCCGATGAGGACTATGTCTGGGAGCTCGTGGAGGTGATTAAGGAGTTCTGGGAGAATGGGCTGACCGGGATCAGGGTCACCGCCTGCTTCCTGCTGCGACAGATATTTCCACTATGGCTTCGGGACAAGGCAACCTACGAGACGATTGGCCTTTTGACCCTAGAGCTCTGGAGCCCAGGTGGATGCCTCGGGCTGAGGTTGCAAAACACCTTAACTCGTTCTTTGCCAAAAAGCTCAGCTTTTCGGACGATCTTAGGTTCACGATGTATTGCGTCTCAAACCCATAACCCTGAGTGAGTCTTTAATGTTTCGTTCTTAGCTTTCGCTATTCTCTATTTTTTGTTTTTGTGCTCGTACTGATGCTTGACCACCCACATGGTGTGATGTGACCTAGCCACAAGGTAACGCCATGTACTTTTCATAGACACTACTTCCTGAGCATCCTCGGGGGGTCGACCCACCTCGTCGTCTATCGACGCGAGGAGGTGGTAGTCCGTCCCTTCCACTCCTGAAGCAAAATAGGATTGAACTTGGTGGGACGAGCAAGCACTCGAGGCCCACCGAAGTTGGGGTGGATGGAGCCCCGGTGATCGGTAAGTGCCGATTACTCCTCAACACCGAGGAGTCTGAGGAAGAGGGAGACGCCATGATCTCTGAAGCGGCGCTAGCCCCGCCCTGCCCTATCTTGGTAAAGGTGCCTACACGGGCAGCTACCAGGACCTTTCGCATTGCTTCAAGGTAAAGCCGATGCCGATGTGAGGATATTGCTCCTTCTTTCCTTTTGCTAACCTTCATATGTTTTGGGTTGCAGGGTGGATGGAGTTGACCTCCCACTGGGGTCGTCGGTGGCCCAATCGCTCCTAGCTTCGGCTGTGAAGGCTAGAGTTTTGGGTGTTGGGGAAGCCGTGGCTGTGGTGCGTGAGGAAGGTGGCGTGGCTCCCGCCGACATGGGCACCATGGGTTCGGAGATGGTGCCGGCCTTGTCCCTAGGTGGCGAGGGCACTGCCGTGGCATCGGGGGTGGCGACGGTCGATCGTTCGACCGACGGGTTGGCCATCGTGGAGGCCATCGTTCCCCCAGCGGAGGGCGCGGTGGTCGAGGGTGACGTTGTAGAGAATACGGTGCTCGGGGCAGAGGTCGTTGATCTCCCTGAGGGAGCTAGTTTGGATGCTCAGCCCCCTACCCCCATGGCGGTGGATGGCGTCAAGCCAGGGGCTGGATCGAGGGCCCCTGACGTGGAGGTCGCAGCCTCCAAGCTGATCCCCGGCCTGATGATAGGGGCAGCCACACCTCTTCTGTCATAGCTGGCTGACGTAAATCTTGTTTCTTCTTTGGTTTATCTTTTCTTCGAGTCATTGTTTTTACAATTGCTAAAGGTAAGTGACAAATTCATGTTCAAAGATATAGCTCTTGTTGACAATCTAAAATACAACTTGCTTTCTATATCACGAATGATTGATGAGGATCTTGAGGTGTGTTTTAAAAAATCTGGTTATAAAGTTCTTGATTCCTCTAGTGATGTTGTGTTCGAGATTTCATGTTTTAGAAGATTTTTTAAAGCTGATTTTGATTCACCTTCATCTTCTAAGATGAAATGTCTAGTTGCCAATGATACTAAAGATTTATTCTTCTGGCATCATAGGCTAGGCAATGTTGGTTTTGATCATCTCACTTGTGTTAGTAGTTTGGATCTTATTCTATAACCGGGAAGAAGGCAAAGTGTTTGTCGCCCGAAATGGTGTCTTTTTTGAGAAAGAGTTTCTCTCGAAAGGAGTTAGTGGGAGCACGGTGCGACTCGAAGAGGTTCAAGAACCACTAGAAAGTGTTTCAGCTCCTACTGAACCGCAACTCGATATGCAAAATGTTGCCGAACCTGTTGTCGAGACACTAGCCCCACGTCGGACGGAAAGGTTGAGTCATGCGCCTGAGCGGTTTACATTTTTAATCACTGGGCAGCGCGATATATTATTGTTGGATAATGATGAAGCTAAGAATCTGAGAAATGGCTTGGAGCCATAAGATCCGAGTTGGAATCCATGCGAGAGAATCAAGTTTAGAACTTAGTCGATCCACCTGATGGTGTCAAAACTATTGAGTGTAAATGGATTTTTAAGAAAAAATAGATGTTGATAGAAATGTTCACATCTATAAAGCACGATTGGTGGTGAAAGGTTTCAGACAGATTCAAGGTGTTGATTATGATGAAACATTTTCATCTGTCGCAATGCTAAATTCTATTCGGATCATCGTAGCAATTGCCACATATTATGACTATGAGATATGGTAAATGGATGTCAAAATGGCTTTTCTTAATGGAAACATAAGTGAGGATGTGTATATGACACAGCCTGAAGGTCTTGACGATCCAAAAAATACTGGGAAAATTTGCAAGCTGCAAAGATCCATTTATGGGCTGAAGCAAGCTTCTCGGAGTTGAAATCTTCGTTTTGATAAAGTGATCAAAGGGTTTGATTTCATCAAGAATGAAGAAGAGCCTTGTATTTACAAAAAGGCTAGTGGGAGCGCGCTTATATTTTTGGTCTTATATGTAGATGACATATTGTTGATCGGAAATGATATTCTAATGCTTGATGCTGTTAAATCTTCGTTGAGGAAAAGTTTCTCAATGAAAAATCTTAGAGATGCAGCATACATTTTGGGCATAAAGATCTATAGAAATAGATCGAGAAGGCTAATTGGATTAAGCCAAATCATGTACATTGATAAGGTATTGAAACGGTTCAATATGCAGAATTCCAAGAAAGGTTTGCTGCCAATGTCACATGGTATTACGCTTAGCAAGAGTCAATGTCCTTCAACACCTGATGATCTAGAGAAGATGAGTGCGATCCCGTATGCCTCTGTAATCGGATCCATCATTTATGCCATGCTTTGTACATGCCTATATATTTCTTATGCTCTAAGTGTTACGAGCAGATACCAATCAAACATGGTTGAAAGTCACTAGGTTATAGTAAAGAGTATCCTTAAGTACTTGAGAAGAACTGGGGATATATTCCTAGTCTATGAAGGTGAGGAGGAGCTTGTTGTAAATAGTTACACCGATGCTAGTTTCCAAACCGACAAGGACGATTCATGATCGAAGTCTGGATTTGTGTTTTGCCTCAATGGAGATGCAGTGAGTTGGAAGAGTATATAACAAGAAATGGTTGCAGATTCAATAACGGAGGCCGAGTATATAGCAGCTCCTGAAGCTGCGAAGGAGGATGTTTGGATCAAAAATTTTGTTTCTGAGCTGGGTGTTGTCCCTAGTGCGTCCAGTCCAGTTGACCTCTATTGTGATAATAGTGGTGCCATTATGCAAGCCAAGGAGCCTAGGTTGTACCAGAAGTCCAAGCACATACTTCGGCGCTATCACCTCATCTGTAAGATCATAGATAGAGGTGATGTAAAGATATGCAAGGTGCACATGAATTTAAACATTGCCGATCCGTTGACAAAACCTCTCTCGCAGCCTAGACACGAGACGCACTTGAGCTCTATGGGTATTAGATACTTATGTGATAGAGTCTAGTGTATGTGAGAAAAGGAGTCTTGTCTATGCTAATATATTTTAGATAATTGGTTATCTTGTTCCTTGAATAAATATATTTTACATTGATCAGCAAGTATGTGACTTGTTTGTGGAACTCTTTGTTTTGTAATGATGTTATTCTAAATGATCTCTAATCTCATATCGTCATGTCGGATAGTGATAATTCATAAATTAGCACATTTGACTGATTGATGATCACGTTTCACGGATCATAGATATGGAGATATCAAATCAGTAATGTGGACACATGTTAGAGAACATAGTGTTGGATAGACCCACTTTGAGATATTGCTGGGATTGTTATTTTGAATATGCCATCAGTTGTCATCTCAAATGGTGTACCTGTAAAATCTTTAGACCTAAGATCGTCATTGATTCTAGAATGTGTAGTGCACACTTAGGAGCTTCCAAACGCTATTCCATATCTAGGTAGTTATAAAGGCTGCTTTCGGGTGTGTTATGAAACATGTCATGGGATGTGAGCGGTCAAGATGGAATTTACCCCTCCTAAATAACGAGAGAGACGTCTTTGGGCCCCTCTAGATAGTTGGATTGGAAAAGTGCATGGCCATGCCACTATGATTAAAGAGTTAATCATGATTAATCCACTACTTGATCGAGTAAAGTGTCGAGCTATCACAAGGGTGGCACGAATCTCACCTTGAGCTTGACTAATTTTGTGTGGTAAAGGGATTGGTGGGTGAGTATATCAAGGTTTAGAAAATATGATTTTGATTTTGTATGTATTCGGGGGTCAGTATGTGCTGCTAGGTACCGCTATTGATCAGTGATCCGGAAAAGGTTTCCACGTAGTGGCCGTTTGAATATGAACCTATCGGATCACACGCTTAAGGGGATGGGATTCAAAGCTTGCAAGAATTTGCTCTTGTGCGAGTGGGAGATTGATGGAAATATGCCCAAGAGAATTTTGGGGGAACTAGAAGTTCTGGCTTAAGGCCGGAAGTTCCGGCTTCTGGAGCATCCGGAAGTTCTGGTTCGACCAGAAGTTCGAGCCAACCCCAGTTTTGGTTTCTGGAGGAATAGGAAGTTCCGGTTAGACCAGAAGTTCTGGGCCTGCCTGAAAAGTGTATTCTGGATGAACCGGAAGTTCTGGGTGTGACCCGGATGTTCCGGGTCGAAATAAATTCGATACAGAATGTTATTCTCGAAAGTTCTGGTTGAACCGAAAGTTCCGGACTGAAATAAATTCGTACAAAAGGTTATTTTTGGAAGTTCCAGGCCTAGACCAGAACTTCTGGGCCAGATGGACAGATTAGATCTGTTAGGCTTTAATACTGATTAAAGGCCCATGAGAGAACTCTATATAAGGAGAGGATGGGTTAGGATAAAAAGGCTAATTCTGGTTGTTGCTTTAACCTAACCCTAGTCGCCACCTTTCCTAGCTACACCAGTTGTGGCCGTCTCTCCCCTAACCTCCTGCACGATACTAGCATACCGGCTTGAGGTGATCCCGTCCCTATACGTGTAGATACTATGGAGGCACCATTGTTACTGTGGAGCTGATCTTCTCGTGGAGGTCACCGGACTACGTCGTATTCATCGTCAACGAACTGACTGAACTGAGCAGAGCTGATCGAGAACGTGCTTCATCAACTCTACTTCCGCTGCTCTAGCGCATTTCGTGGCTAGAGATAACGATCTATGATCTCATTACACGCATGGTTCCTAGGCGAATGGGGTAAAATTTTTAAAATTAACGCTAGCGTAGCCTCCCCATAACTCAACAATTGGTCCAAGTGAAAGCCAGCATTATAAATCATTAAGATTATTCAATTTTAGTGCTGATTTGAACTTTAGAAATATGGCTTAGTTTCATCTTATGGCTTTTAGACTTGATTGTGAGCTAGTTGGTTCTTTTATTTCATTTGGGTTATAAACCTTATCACGTGGATTGCTTCAGATACATTTCAAAGCTCTCAAATTAAGAAATAAAAAAATGGTGTTCTCATGATAATTTCTCTCTTTTTCTTCACTTGATGAAATCATTGTCAAAGGGGGAGAAATTGGTTTTGATAAAATCATTGTCTTCTTTTGCAATCAATTTAGAGGGAGTTTTATTTATTGTTCTTTAAAAAGCTTTGGAGGAGAAAATTTTGTGCTTGTGCTTTCAAAAATCAAAAAAAAATTCGTGTTTTTTAATGGTGTTGCCAATGTGTTCATTATGGGAGAGATTGTGAGATCAGGTGTATGATCATTGATACGTGATGAATAAATTGGCATGATGTTGACATGATGATAACAAATTAGTTTTGATTGGTTTGAGTGGTCAGGCTTTTCGGTCGAGTTGTCGGGCACTTAGCATTTAAAAATGCAACTCTTGAGGAAATTCGGCCTTTGAGGAATTTTAGCCCTTGAGAGAATTCAGCACCTAGGAATTTCAGCCTCGGGATTTTGGATCACTTAGATTTTTAATGTTTGAGTCAGATCATATGCTTTAAATTGTTTATTCAATAAATCCGTTATGTTTATGATTAATTGGACTGATTGAGTCAAGTTGAAGAGAACTTGTGCTCGAAAAAAGGGTTTCTTGGTTTGTTCATATACATGCATTGCTTGAGGGCGAGTCGTGGTCAATGATGAGATCGAAGCAAGGTTTGGGGAGGAGCTAAGGTTCAGAACGATCAAGGATGACATATAGGATTCTTGGACTAGAGGATGCGGCACGTGAAGAGAGGTTTCCATATATCGTATGCGGGATGTGTGCGAATAAGGAAAGATAGATTTCCATATGGTGTACGCGGGATACGTGCGGATATGGAAAGGAGGTAAATTCGGAAGAAGTTAGGATTTGAGGATTCATAAGGGATATAGATTCCTAGTTGGATTAGGATTTCAAAATTTATTAATTTCGTGGCTCATGGTGGCAGCCATGAGGGAATATAAATAGACTAGATGGGAGAGCAAACAGGTAATCGAAGAAGAGAGAAAAATTAGGGTTTAGCCTTTTACTCTTTGTCTAGGGCTTTAAACGTGATTTGGTGAGGGGTGTTTTGGATGCACTTTATAAACACTCTTTTGTAATAAAGATTCATCTTCAAGCATCAAAGAGTGTGGTATCGTGTTCTTTCTTCTTAATGTTCATCTATTTGCATCGTTCTGGTTTATTCTATTATTTCACTTTTAATTATGATTTAATTCAAAATGATTCATCCAAAACCTTGCTAAGACATTAAGAAAGAGGTCTGAAAAGTTTCGTTGATTTATTCCTCGTATTTTAGGAGTAATTAAACTTTTAATTTTTGGATCAGATCGAATCTGTTTTTTACGCTGCTGCAACTCTCGAGGATCATAACTTTTGATTGGGAACTCGGATTTGAGTGAAACAACTCAGGAAAGTTTCGTATTGAAGTATAGTATCTCGTGTTAAAATTCAATCCGAGTTACGGTTTCAAAGTTACGCTCATTTTGCCGACCCTTAGTCAGGCTGTTTTTAGCCCTACGGATCAGAAAATTCAAGAACTCCTCGGGATATTTCAGAACTAGTCGGGAATTAATTTTCTAATTTTATTTTAGTTGATTTTTGGGGTGCTGCAACCATTCACCCCTCTCTGGTTGCTGTGGTTAGTGTATTTAGATCTTACAGATATAGATGGGAAATTCGATCAGCAACTAAACAAAGGCTCTAATGGACAGAAACTTACCCAAACTCACTAAAATATCAGATATAAAATATGACGCTATGGAAATATTTTTGTAAGGCTTTTTCTAGATTGGATGAAAACAAATATATGAAGCTAAGGGTAAAGAATCCTACCGTGGTAAGGAAAGCTCTGATACCAGATGGTACGGGCATGGTCCCGATCTTCACGACGTAGGATCATGAACAGATAACTAGCCTCAAAGAGACCAAGATAACTAGCTGTAAGTAGCCAAGATAACAGTGCAACCTGACGAACGTACTTGAAGCCAACCACCGTCTCGATTACGGTAGCCTGAATCAACGGTTCACCTAACCACACTCTAAGTTACCAACCAACACAGCCTACAATCAATCAAGGAAACTTTGAAGGGAGTAGGAGTATCAATTGGGAGACGTCGAACGTCCGCTTCTGTAATCTCACAAGGAAATCATAAGAGCAAAGGGGTAGAGAATTCTCTCTCAATTTGTTAGCACACATCTAAACAAAGGGTTCTATTTTTTTATTATCAAAAGTAAAGAACAAGGACAATAAGGAGTATTTATATTGGGAATAACCCTCCTAGCTGGGTATCAAAAGACTCTTAAGTTTCTTGAGAAGTTGATAGCTCAAAGGTTTATAGGAAGAATTCCCGAATAATCTCGCGCAACCAGTTTAGCTTATGTGCGGTCTTCACTAAAACAGCCATAACTTTTAATTAGGAAGTCCAAAAGATGAAACGTGTTATTGGTAAAAGTAGACTTGATTATCTTTTTAACCATATGTATTATGGCTACTAAATCATGACAGGTTGAATCGTCCATCTCATGGAAGTTGAAAGATTTGTCAGCAGACAATGGAGCGTAAAATAACACCGTGGAAGAAAAGTAATAGATGACTGAACTATTACATATGGTGTAAAGTAACACCATGGAAGAAAAGTAACGGGTGACTAGACCGTTACATATGGTATAAAGTAACACCGTGGAGAAAAGTAACAAACGACCGGACAATTATTTTCTCCTCTTTATCAATAAACCTAAGCAGGAGCAAAGTACAAGATTTAGGCAGTATAAAATTCTCATTAATATTAAAATATATGTTATCTAAGAACAAGTTCACATTTTATTCTAGTTTCTTTGCTCGACTTCGCGTAATTGGTCCTTAAAATAGAGTAAACGGTTCTTTCTCCCTCTTAGCTTGTTCTTGATTGTGTATAACCTATTCTGTTACTAGTTTATTGGGTTGATCCGTATCAAGATCTATTGTGATAATAGAGGTGCTATCGCATAAGCAAAGAAGCCTAGGTCACACCAAAAGTCCAAACACATACTTTGACGATATCATCTGATCCGCGAGATAGTAGATAGGGGAGATATAAAGATATGCAAAGTGCACAAAGATCTGAATGTTGCAGATCCATTGACAAAGCTGTTCTCACAGCGCAAGCACTTTGTAATAGCAGTCAAGCATTGGTTGAGCTTGCGTCTACTTCTGTATGATCCTAGCATTAAGCTATACCTCTGAAGCTGGAATGCCTTTAGTGAGGAGGCTACCCGCTATATACCTTGCATTTCCAGAATAAGTTGCATTAAGTCAATTAACATTCTGTTGCACCATTTTATTTCTTATGTTACTGCAGTCTGTTACCAATGAGCGCCAAGTGTTTCTGAAGCTTGTAAATAAGGTGGTATGAGTTGAAGTTGCACTGAACATTTATTTGCTTTCAGTTTGCATAAGGCAATATAGGATAACCCCCACTCTTATGGAATGCAAAGAGAACTATATAACACCATGCTGGAAAAGGAGGGTACAAAAGATGAAGAAGAAGCTAGGAGAGCATACAGAGCTGTGAGAGAGGAATCAGACCATGCTGCAGAGGTACCGGCAGGAGAAAAGGTCTAATCAGCTCTGATAGAGAGGGTAAATAATTCTTTTCTGCATTCAAACCACTACTACTTCATCTGCATCTTCTAATATTACTCAATAGGAGAAACTTTATCTCATGTTGACAATTGAACGGTCAACAGGACGCCAATGGTCAGATCTAGGGTTCTGTTGATTATTCAATTGCTAACAGAACCCCTATTAATATTAGGTCTAGTTTTGCTATTTTCTGAAACGGCATAATTACATTCAGCTGGGACTTGTCTGGCCCATGCTGGAAGTGGCCCATGCTGGAAGTTGCCGTTTGGTAATAGGCCTATACAAGCAAGATCATCCAGCCCAGTTATAACAACTCATCAGCGATTTAAATTGAGCTGAAAACAAACACTATTAATCTCACTAGGTATTTTCAAAGCTAGAAAAAACAGAATATTCTTGGAGGAAACAAAGGCCAGTTAATTAAGCTTCCACTAGGTTTTTATTATCAAACTCTATCTAAGCTTCATTATTCTGTTGATATTCTTGTACTTGATCGATCAAACTCTATTTAGGATGGACCACTAACCAGCTGGTCTTGTACAAATTTCAGGTTTGAGGATAGTTTTTGTCTTTTGTTTCGAATCCCCTGCAGAGCTTGATCATAAAATCCTATAGAGATTCGTTTTAATATTTTAAGTTAAGGCGGTAAATGAGCCGAGCTCGAACTAGTCTCAGTATATGTAGGCTTGAGCTCGACACAAACTCGAGCAGAGCCTCTGATAAGACCTTCGAGCTTTAAGACGGGCTCTGAGGCTCAACCTCGGCTTGATTAGAACTAGCCTAAACGAGCTTCACAAGCAAACACATGAATGTCCTGCTGCTAGCTAGCTGCTATATCCGTTGTAGAAGGACAGCAAATATATGGGAAAGTTAAAAATGTGTAATTGCAATTTTTACAATTTGGAAATATACCATCAATGTGTCATTGACATACAAAGACCACCACAATCACTGATAATAACATTTTTTAAATTCTTAAAAATTATAATGACTTATGGGTAATTTTTCCTTTATATATCAATATGGTTGTAATACGTATGTTTTTATGCTAGCTTTTCTAGCTATATATTTATAAACATATTTAAAATATAACTATATAAAATTATCTTTAAGATAAATCTACTTAATATCATTTTGCACCTATCAAATCATAATATTTTTAATCTATTAATGATTTAGTATTTTGAGGTTTAATTGTACGCATTGTATGACATAACCTGTTTAAGAACGGAGGTAGTACACAACTATTATCTGTGATTCTTATATATATCTTTTTAGCAGTTTTAACTTTTTGAAATATAATTTCTAAGCACTTTTTAATATTTTATTTCAGTTTGCAAGCTCTCAACATCGGCGATAGCAAAAACGGCTCGAGCACACACGCCGACGACGAGCACGAACAGAGCCCCTGCAACGCCCGGCGCCCTTCGTCGTCATTGCCGATCGACTCCCTGCCCTCCCACGATCGAGAGCTCCCAGCTTTAGGGTTGCTGGCAACTGGCAAGGTATACACCTCTTTGAGCTTTCTGTGGAGTACCTCGCAGAGCAGCCGCCGCGCGTGGTGTGAGCCGCGTACGTACCGTACGCGAGATGGCTTTATATACATCAGCAGGTCTGACCTTGTGCGAATTGCGATCGGGGCACGTCCGCTGACGGGCGGGGCGCCACGAGACGCGCCGGCCAGCTCGTTCCCCACGAACGAGAAGGGACAGCACGCATCTGAATAGATCTCTCGGTTTTGAGATGGGTGAAGGGAGATGGCCATTTGCCGATTTGCGCCAGGGCACGCGTGCTGCAGCCTGCAGGGGCAGCGCACCCGGCATGTGGTCACATGGCGGTTGACGGTTGTGAGGCCCCTGTACTGATACAATAATAATATAATACTTAAATTTATAGACGTATATATGTTAAATCTTACCGATACGCAGTTTTAAAAAACATTTTAAAATAATATTCATATATAATAATGTGTAATTATTAAATTACCTTAAAATTTTCTTCTAACGTTCCTTGATACGAAATCACCGACTGTGATATGAATTAGAGAAAAAATAGTTAGCAAAAAAAATATAAAATAAAATAAACATTAGGATTTTTACGATTAGCAACAAGCCAACCAGCATAAGCATTACTATATTAGTAATTTTGTACAGAAGACTCACATGTAGGTCCTGTACGGCTGCAGTGCTTGCTGCACGCAGGCCGCTGTCTTCTCTAATCCTTTCTCTCTTTGGTTAGTCTAATATCAAGCATGCACTAGTAATTATATGGTTTCTTTGCTGCGCGCTAGGCGCTAGATTCGATTGATAGATTGAAGCTTGCCGCTGCGTGCTTGTGTCATTTGGAGGTCTGAAGACCGAGGCCTGTGGACTGTAGCCGCTGTAGTAATATGTATGTATATACGGGGGCCCTTGGGAGGTGGGGGCCAGGGTGGTGGTATCGCTAGCCCCCCCTCAGGGCTGGCCCTGTATGTGGATTATAAAAATTATAAAATAGCCTACTGTCGGGCTATGGTCTATCGACAGAGGCTATTTTGGCCTCAGTCGGCAGACCATCTGTCGATAGAGGCCAACCAGCTGCACGCTGGCAAAAAATTGCCCACGACAAACCATTCGTCGACAGAACCAGAAAAATCCAAAACTTCCAGAATTCGAAACTTCCGAACAGCCGGACCCAGAACATCTGAATTTATCTTTTTCTCCTTTCTCATTCTTTGTCGTTGAAGTGAGATTTAGTTCTAGTGAGATTGCAATATCTAGTGAAAAGAAAAATCTAGAACTTTCGGAATTCGAAACTTCCGGATAGTCGGACCCGAAACATCCGAATTTATCTTTTTCTCCTTTCTCATTCTCTATTGTCGAAGTGAGATTTAGCTCTAGTGAGATTGCAATATCTAGTGAAAAGAATTTTGAAGTGCAGAAGAATGTGCAAGCGGAGTCCAATACTTTTTGACAGTCCACGGAACAAGGAAATTCTGGAGTGCGTCCCAAATGCTTTTCTGAATGCTTTTGTTGCAGTACTAAAATCTTTTTTAATGGGAACTAACCCATGGAAGAATGAGAAGTATATTAAATTGTCATCAGCTTATAAGTCAGCAGGCTATTTCATAGGAAATCACACGTCTAAAAACAAGCTCCTGAAATTCCTCAAGACATGGATATAGGCCTCAGATGTGCCATTCATGAAACCTCCAAATGCAAGTTTTCCTACTGTCTCATCACCTCTAACTGCATACAATGCAATCTATATGTACCTGATGGAGTGTAAGTGGTGTACTAAAAACAAAGCTAGTAGTTGGGTTTGGATACCAAATAGAAATTTTAGTGAAGAATGGGTGAGGCCACTAAGTTATGTTCTTCATGAAATCCTTTTGCATCACAGCTGCATGTTTTGGACAAGTATCATTTTGCACCACTAAGTTAAGTTATTTTTAAATGTTTTGATGCTTGCAAGTGGTCATGCAGTAGATCATAATGACTCCTTGCATAGATTAGGCAAGGAGAAATATAGTTGTAAAGATGTGCTGAAGGATTTAGGTGTTATTGTTGAAGTGAGATTATGTTCTTGGTTGGGCTCCACTCTTTCTGGAAAGAGATTCAAATGGTGAGCAGCCAGAGAAGAGCAGGCAGAGAAAGAGGTTCCAATGCACATAACACGATATCTGAAGCTGTTCAAAAGTAATCCAATAGATAATAGGAGCAATAATTAATTCAATAGATTATAAATGGCATACTCGTAGTATGGACGTCAGGCCCTACAGATTTCTCCATTGTCTCTCTTCCCTAGCGCGTCTGGCTTGTTTTCTTTCCTCTCTATACCTAAGCTCTCGCTGCCTATAGTATGCTCTCTGTTGCTTTTCCTCTTCATCAAATCTTGCACTCCTTGCTCGCTCATTAGTTTCCCTCCTCCTCGTTTCGTACTTCGATAGGCTTTCTGTCTCTGTGATCCAATTGTCCACATAGGTAGGAGATGCTACATCTACCCACCGACGGAATGCGCATTTTCTTATATTTTACTACCGTAACGAACATGAATGTAAGTGTTACACTGGAAAATTATTCAAAAACATGGCATGATTTAGTTGTGATCCCTTACCATGAAGTTGTCGTCTAGGTTAGGGTACATGAATTCTCTTCTTCCCCTTCGAGCGAGGTCGTTAGCATGCAACGACTGCCACGAGTGCACGTAGGTCGTTGGTCCTACTCGGGGATTTCTAGAGGATTTGTGATCCAACTTAAACTAGCATGCTCTACCTTTAGCCGATGCTCTTCCTTCCTCCACATGTACTCCTATGTAGTCTTGGCTTCTCATGTAGGCCCTCTGGCAGATTATTGCCTTGAATCGTCGATTCATTGGGTGAAATCATACTTTCTTAGATTATCTTGTAGGACCAAATAATTGTAATTACATATACCAAAGTTAGTAATCAATGGACGGAGGAACTAATTTAATGATCTTGTGCTCACCACGAAGTCGTCATCGATGTTAGGACATATGAAGTATCTTCTACCAGCAGCTCATCCTGATGTTGTGGTCATTATCTGGCAGCGGTCTCTGCAGTGACATTTAGAGCGTTGAAGCCACGGCGGCACTCTGATCGGATTGATTTTCGAATCACCTTGCTCGGACTAGGCACGATGCTCGTACTCTGCCTTCCTTGTAGTGTACTGTGCGTTTGTTTCGCTAGGTGAGAACCAACATCCATCAAAGACCGAGTTCTTCGTATCCACCCACTCAACGAAGCCACACCTCCTTCTGTCTAAGGGCCTCCCGACGTTCGGGTGCCACAACTCCTCCTCAATGTTGGGGCAAAGAAAGTACCTCCTTCTACGAATGTCATACCGTTTTGCTGTCTCTAATTGGTACTGATCCCCACAATGGCACAAAGGTCGGTCGGTCCACGAAGGGATGAGACGATCGAAAGGATCTCTCATCCAGTTCAGATGTCTGGTCCACCTACGATTAGTAGAGGAGGAAGCCATGTAGCTACACAGAATGAGACATAGTTAGAATGTTTTAGTAAAATATATTGCATCATAATATTTTTATATTGGATGTAATTCTGAAATGTAAATAACAGTCCAAGGGATCATTTAGGTATGGCTAGAACTCCTAATTCATGGTCTACTTTCGTAAGCCATCCTAAACCAAACAATCATTATATTTTTACAGTGGATAAAATCCTAACATGAAGAAGGGAAGGATGATGAAGATGTTGAACTAGAAAAAGATGTTGAACATGTCCGACAGAGACAAACTCCTGAGAAATGTACGTAATCCTGATATCATAACACCTCAACGGTGCCATGCTCCCAAGCGTTGTAACCTGCTGAGTCGTGCTAGCCACCGGTACCGGAGTCTACCGAGCCAGATGGACCATTGTACGTGGGGTCCATGCCACCCTGCCAGTATTGATACGGATGCGACGCTATAGAAGCAATAAGTTGTTATTGACATATGGTAGATTACGATAAAAATCGGTGTAAAACTGTGTAATACTTAACAGGTGTCGTATGTGCTCCATATCCTAACGGCGGCAGTGCGGCATATCCCGATGGGCCCACCGTCAATGATGGGCCCGTACCGTAAAAGTATGCATGTGACAGATACCAAACCCACGATGGCTGCATTGGAGGGACTGGCTGTGGAGAAGGTGGCTGAGGGGCAGTAGCACGAGGAGGTGGCCGTGCAGATGTGAGACTGATAGAAGTATCAAGCTGGTCGATGATACGTCACAAACCCGTCCAATCTAGCAGGTTATGCATCACGCCAACCTCGCCAGCCCACCGTTAAATCATTTCGTCAGCCGTGTTCCGTGCGTCCCACACATTATCGGACTGCAAATGAACAAGTCAAATAGCCACGTAGTATTAATCATCAAAGATTAAACAATTTATATACTTATTGACTCATGCTGGGTAGCGGCCATCTGAGAAGGATATCTGTGCATCACACGGGGATCAGGTGGAGGACCGGTGCCTCGTACTCTGACGAGACGGACCCTAGTGCGAACGGAGTACCATTAGAGGTAGTCATGGTACATCATAGGGTCGTACTCATCCTCCTCATCGTCCTGGTCCTCCAGCATGCCCTCCCACTGCTCGACCCATGGCTGCATCCTAACCTGCCATGGGATGTTGGGCGTGACTTCCTTTCACGTGTTCCTGCAGTAAACAAGTATAAAGTATGGTTTACAAGGATAGAGAACATCATAATGTGATAACTAGTACGTATGTATGGGTGTAGGAGCTCACCGGTGCGAGTGGGTAGGCACCTAGGCCTCTATAGGACATGAGAAGTACTGCGCTCGCCCAAACTGTTGGTAGACGTGGTGGACAGCATATCCTTTGATCATAACGTTGAATAAAAGGCATCTGCGTGTCCTCCAATACACCGCATCCCGCGTGCACAAGGCGGAGAGCCTATGAGGTGCACGCCTGATGACGTTGCCTGGCAGGTAAGGTCCGGCTGTGCTGTGTGGTCTGGGTATGAGAGGTGGGTTTGAGCATGGGTCTGTAAGATCAAAATACGCTAACCACGGCAACTAGAGGGGGGTGAATGATTGTAGTACCTAAAAACAACCTCAAAAACCAATTCAGAAAGCTAGTTTCTGATCAATCAGCAAAATCCCCTACCAAACTAAAATTCCCGAGGACTCAGGAAATTTCCTGAGGAGTTCTCGAATTTCCTGAGAGATTTCTCGAGGACTCAGCAAATTTTCAGATAGCACTCCCAAGAGCTTCCCGAGGGCAGAAAATAGCCTGACTAAGGTACGGTAAAATGAGCATAACTTTAAAACCGTAACTCAGATTGATCTGAAATTTTAACACAAGAAACTAAACTTCAATACGAAACTTTTTCAGAGATTCACTCAAATCTGAGTTCCCAATCAAAAGTTATGATCCCCGAGAGTTGCAGCAGCGTAAAAACAGGACAGATCCGATCTAAAAATTAAAACCTTAATTACTTCAAAAATACGAGGAATTAGCCAATCAAACTTCGCAGATCTCTTTCTTAATGTCCTAGCAAGGTTTTGGATGAATCAATTCGAATTAAATCACAAGTAAAAGCAAAATCACAGAATAAGATAAAACGATACAAACTGATGAACATTAAGAAGAAAGAACGTAATACCACACTCCTTGATGTTTGAAGATGAATCTTTATTGTATAAGAGTGTTTACAAAGTGTAATCCAAAGCACCCCTCACCAAATCACGTACAAAGCCCTAGATGGAGAGCAAAAGGCTAAACTCTAATTTTTCTCTTGATCCTTGTACATCCTTAGATGCCCTATTTGCTCTCCCCTCTAATCTATTTATAATCCTATCATGGCTGTCACCATGAGCGATGAAATTAACAACTTTTGGAATCCTAATACAACTAGGAATCCATATCTCTTACGAATCCAACATATCCTAACTCCTTCTGAATTTTCCTCCTCTCTATATCTGCATATATCCCGCGTATGCCATATAGAAACCTCTCTTTCCATATTCGCACATATCTCATGTACGCCATATGAAAACCTCGCATCCTTTCCACACTCGTACACATCCACATGTATGACATATGGAAATCTCAACTTCACGTGCCGCATCCTCTAGCCCGAGCGTCCCGCGTAACATCCTTGACCGTTCTGTGCCTCAACTCCTCTCTGAGACTAGCTCTGATCCCGTCATCAATCATGACTCGCCCTCAAGCAATGCCTGCATATGAACAAACCAAGAAACCATTTTCTGAGCACAAGTTCTTTCCAACTTAACTCAATTAGTCCGATCAATTCTTTCCAACCTAACTCAAATATTCCAATCAATTATAAGCATTGTGTATTTATTGAATAAATAATTTAATGCATATGATCTAACTCGAAGATTAAAAATCCGAGTGATTCAAAATCCCGAGTGCTGAAATCTCTCGGGTGTTGAAAACTCTCGAGAACTAAATTCTCTCGAGGGCTATGTTTTCTCGAGTGCTAAGTTTTCTCAAGTGCTGAGTGCTAAGTGCCTGACAAGAGTGCTCGACAATTCGACTAACGTGCTCGACCACTCAAACCAATCAAAACCAATTTATTCAACACACATCAAAATCAAAACTAATTTGTTCATCACTTATCAAAGATCTTACACATGATTTCCTAGGCCCCAAGATGGCTGCAAAAGAGGAAATATCAATACAAAATTAATTTTGGTAAATGATTAAGTACAACAAATATCGACCCGTCATCGACATTAAAGTGTGCCCATCGTAGGTAGGTCGATGTCCTCCCCTGGTAGCCCCCTTGCGTATGATGCGATGTCTACCCAGGACCAACCAATCTACACCCTCTCGTATGACCAAATCTGTATCAACAGGGGACACCCAGTAATCGATGCGTTGTCCTTCCGTCGTCGATATCCATCAGAAAGAGCATGGTATGTGGCGCAAAGGACATCAGATCCCCATGAGTACTATGGCACGTCATCGTCCGTGGAATCGACAATGGCTCGAACAAACTGCATCAGGTGCTTGTCGACGCTATTACCGTGTGTGCTGGTGAACATCACCCAGCCGAAAAGCCAAAGGAGGTAAACCTCCAGGTGGTGGCTAACGGTGTAATTGTCAGCATTGATGACTAGGTGCTCTGTCTAACAAAGGGCAAACATTAGTATAAAGCAAGAATGTGTTAATGTTCGATGTTATTACCGTATTAAAATGAGATATCTGGTACTGATGCAACCACCTCTGTGTCGCCCCGTGTGTGGATGTGAACTCCTAGACGGGATGGGCACCCATGAAGCATGTTGACCTGCATCAGGCAAGACGGGATGGGCACCCATGAAGCATGCGAGCAGGTCAACACGCTACTCTGTCTCAACATCATTGGGCACAACTACTGCTCCTGCTAGTGAAAGTCCTAGTAGGTAAGACACATCCTCCAGCGTAATCGTCACCTCCCCCAAAGGCATGTGGAATGTGCGTGTCTCTGGCCTCCACATGTCGACCCACGCCATGATAAGGGCTCGGTCAAATGGAAACCTCGGCGTGGGATCATCCGCGACGTGTCCTCCGTTGACCAACCTAGTCAGAGAGAGTAAGACAGCACCGTGCAACCTATATCAAAGAAAATGTTAGTTACATGATGAACTAAAAATAAAACATTAACCGACATTATGCTTGCTTAACTAACCTACCAACCCATCGGGGATGGATGCTCCAGAGATGCTGTAGTGACCGAACTCTGAGCGGCATGAGATCTATCTGTCCCTCCTCGGTGGAGATGAGTGCTCGTGCCCAGTGGTGCCCGTCGATCGTGAGGGAGAGAAGCTCGTAAGGGAGGTCATTGTGACCCGCTATCTGCAGGTTGTAAAACAAACAAAGCTCGTTAGTGATGAAGACACAAACTGTAATATAATAGTAAAGTAACTGACATACATACGTCTTGGAGAGTATGTACAGTGTGTGCCGTGAGGTGATTGGTATGTCATGTGGGCCCTCGACTGCTTGTGCCAACTTCTGTGCAATTCTTAAATGAGTGTCCGGCCATCTTGCATAAAGAGCACGTCTTCTTTCGTCTGCCTGCTTTGGATTTATCCATGTCATTCCGAATGCGCCATGTCTTTCTTCTTTCTACCTTTGAGTTGACATGTTAAAAATCTAGTACCTAACGACGTGCACTATCTGCAGAGATGTGAATGAGCTGACAACCCAATAGCCTTGGAGTTTACTGCTCCAAGTCTGATGGACCTTCTCCTTTGTGAAGTAATCAGACAAGTACACCCTAGTGGACATATCAAATATGGCACACGCCACCATGACATGGCTACATGGCTTATGGTAGAGAGATGGTTTGTTGCAAGTACACCGACAAGTGTCGATAACGCTGCACTCTTGAACAATAACATCCCGGTTTATTCCTCTTTGACCTTTGTCTCAACACGTTACCTTGAAACGGAGTTCCCAGGAACTTGTCTTGATGGCACGATGCTGTGTTGCCTCTTACTCTTCTCTATAAAATACTCCGTAATTTTTCTACAATACAGAAGACGCTCATTCCTGTGCACCACTAAAGTAGCAGTATGTCGATCCACGAAGTATCAGGTGGTTCCACGGATTATGCCCTCCATAGTACCAACCAACGACAAGCATCGCATACCCCATATCACCCAATTGTACACCTCGGTAAGGTTGGTGGTCATGATGCCATACCTTGCACCGTGAGTATCGTGCAATAGAGACCAATGCTCCCTCTTCTCGAATTTAATCCAATCCGAGAAGCAACAAACTTTCATCCTCTACCGTTTATGGATCGTCTGTTGATCATCAATGGGAAGCGAATAAAGTGGCTCTGGCTCTGGCTTCGGATCACTTATAGATTGCTGCTTGACGGCCTTCTCTTACTTATATTTTAAGGTCAGCTCATCAAGTTTCCTCCATAAGGCCTTGAACTTCCTCTATTGGTTTTGGCTATAGAGTCTCTTGAATAAATTAGTCAATTCTTTGTTCTTCTTAAAGTGATGGAAGAAATTTACACCTAAATAGTACATACACCATCGAGACCGTATGTCCTTCCAAGGATATGGCTCCTCTGGATCATAATTTATATGTTGGATTACCTTGATTAGTCCAACATGTCGGTCATGCAACACACAAACATTTGGCCTGCCCTGAAGAACCTCAATGTTAGGTGCCGTAAGAACCACAACCAACTTTTGTAGTTCTTATTTTTCACGAAGGCGAAGGCAATTGGTACAACCTGGTTGTTGCCGTCAACAGTAATAGTGGTCAATATCTAACCTCTATACTTCCTAGTTAGGAATGTGCCATCCACACAAAGAATAGAACGATAATACTGGAAAGCCCGAATGCAAGCACCGAGTGCAAAGAAAACTTGATGTAGAATCTTAGCACCTTCCAGGAATACCTCATCCTTCTCTTCGAACGAGTGGTATATGCTAGGGTTGCAACTCTTTACCACATCCAGACAGAGAGACAGGTTAGCCCTCTAACGTATCGAACCTTATTTCAAGCGCCTTCTGCTTAGCCCTCCTTGCCTTAGAATAGTTGATTGTGTACTGAAACCTTCTCTCTATGGCAAGTATTAAGGCCTGGGGCTCATAACTGAGATTCTCAACAATCTCATAATACACCACCCCCACAATATAGTTGGCACTTAGATTCATGTGCCTAGTTACAGCTCTGTCGACCACACAGGTATGGTCGACAATAATTGAGCATACCCAATGCAGTCCCCACTTTGGTTGATGTGGATAGACCCTCTATGGGCAATCATCCCTCTCGCATACAACGTTATACATTGTGTGATTTGACCTCTTGACTCGAAATGTCCGCCGAAGTGACAATGCCCATGCTTTCACAGCATTTTGAATTGCTTCTTTTATCAGATACACTGCATCCTACCAAACATTGTTTTGTCTATACTCCAAACGAGTGTCGTAGCCCTCATTAATAGCAAGAGAGCTAAAATCTTGTGCTTGCCACTCGTTGGGAATCACAGTGTCTTTATCTTCGTTGTCATTGTTGCATTCTCCTGCTTTGTCTTCTTCATCTAAGTCGTTGTTGGCACCCTGTTAGAGTGCTTCCTTGAAGTCTTAGTCCTCTCTCTCTATGTCCTCTCCTTCATCAGCTTGGCCTTCAGTAACCCTAGGTGTCATAGACTGGGGAGCATCCACGAAATATAGCACTATATCCGTCTCAGGGATCATCTCTTGGACTTGCCTACTCTTGCCAACCTCAATTGTACTCTAGACTCTGCAACTTGATCAGGTGCTGGGTCTGAAGAAGAAAAGGCACGAGGAGTAAAATAGATAAACAATATCCGTTCCCAACCTTGCTCTAGTGCCTTTCTAACATACCCTCTCCACATGGCGGTCGAGGTAACAGGAACCATCTCCCAAAAATACCCTTCAGCCGCACGGCTGTATCGGGCATACAAATACAACTCCCACTGCTCCATATCCAATCAAAAAATATGATACAACCACTGCCTCATACTTTTGATGCTACGCTTCATCACCCGATTTAAACTATTTTTGATACATTGAAAACTACTAAGGTCGGCACCATCATAACCAATAAGTAATTGCCCTTCTCCATAGTAAATCCTAAATGATGTTCTATCCAACATGCCTATAAACATTAAGTTTACACCAACAGAGCTATTAAGCAGCAAACAATACCGCAAACATAACTACATGTCTAGTGCGATAGTACGATTACACTAATTTAGCAATAGACGAATTAACTAAACAAAACTTTATTTAACTGTACATAGTACGTACAAATAGCGCAAAATATTAAATAACATAGGATGCAACGAAAATAGAATGCCCATGCTAAATTAGATAAATTTATATCATTAAATTACTACGTGCACAAAGGCTATGTCCGAAATACCACAAAACTTTCTATAGCTATGTGTACAGTAAATGTAAATTACATTCAAAGTATCGCTATATTATGTCTGAACTACAGAAAACATCTAACAGAGTATGGTATATTGAAATACCTAGAACAGCAGTGGATGCAGTCAAGGATGGATCTTACGTCAGCAGGCTAGCACGCACAAGAAAGCTACACAGAATAAGGTATGTTAAAGTACCTCTTAATTATCTCTAAACTATATTAAAAGTACCTCTAACTTATGTCTAAAGTACCCCTTAATTATCTATAAACTATGTTTAAAGTATATCTAAATTATATCTGAATCACCCCTAAATTATTTCTAAACTATGTTTAAAGTACCTCTAAATTATTTCTAAAGTATCCCTAAATTATCTCTAAACTAAAAATATTTAAAGTACCTCTAAATTATCTCTAAAGTACCTATAAATTATCTCTAAACTATGTTTAAAATTCCTTTAAATTATGTCTAAAGTACCCCTTAATTATCTCTAAGGTATGTTTAAAATACCTCTAAATTATCTCTAAAATACCACTTAATTATCTATAAAATATGTTTAAAGTACCTCTAAATTATGTCTAAAGTACCCCTTATTTATCTCTAAAGTATGTTTAAAATACCTCTAAATTATGTCTAAAGTATCCCTAAATTATCTCTAAATTATGTTTAAAGTATCTCTAAATTACTCTAAAAGTAGCACTAAAATACTCCTAAAGTACTACTACTAAACTACTCCTAAAACACTACTAAACTACTCATAAATTACCCCTAAACTACTCCTAAACTACTCATAAACTACTCATAAATTACTCATAATCTACTACTAAACTACAATAAACTACCTACCATACACCTACAACTACCTAATAAGAGAAGGAAGGGGAGGAGAGGGCAAACATGGGGGCTTGGGGGCGAAATGAGGCTGGGTCGCGCGGTGGTGGGGGAGGGGGGCTTTGGCCCCCTTATATAGCCACGCCAGTTGACAAATGGTCTACTGATTGAGTATTATAGCTCTATCGGCAGACCATTTATCGATAGGCACAATCAGCGACGGGTTAACGGCTCTGTCGGCAGACCATCTGCCGACAGAAGCTGGATAAGCCTCTGTCTACAGATCATAGCCCGATAGTAGGCTGTTTTTGTAATTTTTGAAATCCGGATTTAAAATTTTTAATAAAAAATATATTATTTTAAAAAAATTCTAAATTCATGGCCAGCTGAATCTGCTGTTTGTCACTGCCCAAAAGGTCCATACATTTCGGTCCACAAAAATACAGAACAGAAAAATCGTTCCACAAAAAATCGGCCTATAAAAATACGGCCCATAAAAATGCAGCCTATAAAGGTTAGCCCATACGAAATTGACCCATAAATATTAGGTCCACAAAAATGCGGCCCTAAAAAATTTGGCGTCGCAAAATGGCCTTGCATTTCACCACTACCGCGTCTCCCTTCCTCCGATCGCACCACTGCCCGCCGCAGCCGGTGCCACCTGTAGCGAACTCCGCCGGCGACGCCCACCTCGTAGCCTCGTATCCTGCCATCCCCTTCCCATCCCTGCCGTTCTCCCCCGCCGTCACCCACTCCTCCCCGCCCGCGCCGCCGCAGCAATCGAGCCCTCGAACGGGGCTGTTATGGGTAGCCACGGCCTGCCCAAGGCAGCAGCATCATCTCGAAGTTTCCTCCTATCCACTCCCCATCGCCTCATCCCCTCTCTCTGTCACGACGGTGCACCAAACTCTTGCTCTCCCTAGCCTGTCACACCTCTCGGGGTGACATCCGGCGAGCAAGGCAATCAGGACGCTGGAGGTGAAGATGACACACAGGAAGCAGAAAACAATCAGGACGTTGGAGGTGAAGATGATGCCCAGGAAGCAGAAATTTAAATGAAGGCGTAACGCAGTTGTGAATACGTTTTGTAATTGAGAAAGCGTACTCTTGTAATATTAGCGCTTGAGTGGAAAACGTATTGCTGTATCTGTGAGAGGGCGATGGCTATATTGTGGGAGTGGGGAACAGAAATGAGGTGGTCAAGAAAGAAACATATTTCGCCCCCTTTCTCTGTGTTTGCTTGTTCTTCTCTCCTGGCGATCGATCCAAGCGTTCCGTCCACGCTGGCGAGAGCGGAGACGGCGGTGAGGACGTAACAACCTGGTATCAGAGCCGGAACCCACCAAGAACAGGTTCAATTTTCTTGCACAATCTCTCTGTGGATCGGTAAAACTCCTGTGGCAAGGTTAGCGATCACCTTAGGGTTTGATTGCTATAATTCCTTGTTTGGTTCGATCCGCTCGGAGGCAAGAATTCGCCCTGGTGCGGCAGAGTTTACAGGTACGGCAAATTGTGGCAGCACTGGATAGCATGGAAGACAGAGTTCTAGAGAAGGTGTCTACGCTGGCTGCAAAGCTGGACAACATGGAGAATCAAATTGATCTGAAGCTTGAAGCCTAGAAGGAGAGGATGGACCAGATGCAGCCCAAGGTGGATTTGTCCACGGCTTCGTTGGGACAAGTTCAGCAAGACCAAGAGCTCTTGTCTCAGGTGATTAGAAGGACTGTGCTATCCTAGTTGTAGACTAGAACAGGGGAATCACAAGGGGTGTATGTTGAGGAGCAGGCCACATCTGTCCCAGGTGGTTTGGCTGAAGGAGAAAGGAGCCCCGAGGACAACAACCAGCGGAAGAATTGGATGCCCAAGATGGACTTCCCGAAATTTGATGGTAGTGATCTTCGGGTATGGATTGATCAATGCATGACATATTTTGAAATGTAAACTCCATGAGAATTTCAGGGTTTCAGCAGCTTCACTGAATATGGTGGGAAAGGCTGTACACTGGTATAAAATGTGAAAGCAAACAGTGGGAAGACACAACTGGACTATGTTCAGTTCAACTGTGCTACAAGAGTTTGAAGGGAACACGTCCACACTCAAAATGAATGAATTAAGGAGGTTGAAACAAATTGATTCAGTGGAGGATTACAAGAGTCAGTTTGATACTTTGCTGTATCAAATCAGATTATATGAGAATGCTCAAGTGGGAGAGCTTTGGGTAGTTGGGCAATTTGTATGGGGTTTAAAGGATGAAATCAGATTACATGTACAGCCTCAGGTACCTGTAACTTTATGTTATGCTTATCACTTGGCACTTGCAAAAGAAGGACTAACTGAAAATACAGAAGTAAAGAAGAAGTGGATCAATAAAATAGGAGCTGTCAATAGGGTGTTGGATAAACCAAAATTTGTTCCAGGAGAAGTGTGGAAAGCGCAGCAACTGAAAGAATTTAGACGTGTAAATGGCTTATGTTTCAAGTGTGGGGATAAGTACTCCCCTGCTCATTAGTGTGCTCCACAACAACCAGCTCAAATACATGTGGCTGAAGCTATAGAACAGAAAGAAATTTTATCCGATGAGCTATTAGATTTGGTTTCAGGGGGGAACTTCTTGGGTGAGGAAGACAATTTATATCTCTCTGTGAATTCTCTAGCTGGTATAAATCAGACTGGAACAATTAAGTTGCAAGCATTGGCACAGAAACAACACTTGCTCATTCTCATAGACTCAGGGAGTTCACACAGTTTCCTGAATAGTGCAATGTTGGATAAATTACATCTTTCAGTGGAACAGATACCCTCTCTGATGGTAAAGGTGGCTAATGGCACTCTATTGACTTGCACTCACAGCATTTCCTCTTTTGATTGGTGGATCCAAGGCCATACCTTCTCTCAAGACATGAAGATTATACCCTTGGGTGGCTATGATGCAATTTTAGGTATGGACTGGTTCGCTAAAAATAGTCCAATGAGCTGTGATTGGCAGAAGAAAACATTGTCTTTCACATACAAGGGAGAGCCGATTACTTTACAAGGCCTGTTGCCAGAGCATAACAATCAGATTCAATCTATGTCAGTTGATCAACTTGTGAAATGTCAACAACATAATGACATTTGGGCAGTGGCACTAGTTCAAGCGGTTGACAAGATAGAGCAGCATGAGGTTCCAGCAGATATTCAAGCTGTTTTGAATAGATTTCAATCTGTATTTCAAGAAGTAACTCAGCTACCACCCAACCGAACATTTGATCACTCTATTCTACTGATACCAGGGACAATTCCGGTTAATTCAAGGCCTTATCGCTACTCTCCTGCTCAAAAGGATGAGATTGAACGCCAAGTGGCTGAAATGCTTTCTTCAGGATTAGTGATTCCAAGCTTTAGCCCATTTGCTTCCCCTGTCTTACTAGTTAAAAAGAAAGATAATTCTTGGAGGTTATGCATCGATTATCGCAAATTGAATGCGGTCACAGTGAAAAACAAATTTCCACTGCCTATAATTGATGAATTGCTTGATGAGCTTGGGGGTTCTAGCTACTTTTCTAAGCTAGACTTGAAGAGTGGGTACCACCAAATACGCATGAGAGAGGAGGATGAAGTTAAGACTACATTTAAAACTCACCACAGACACTTTCAGTTCCGGGTAATGCCATTTGTCTTAACCAACGCTCCTGCAACATTCTAGTGTTTAATGAACTCTATATTTGCTGCATATATGAGAAAGTTTGTTCTTGTCTTCATGGACGATATACTCGTATACAGCAAAACATTGGCAGATCATGTTGCTCATCTTACTACTGTCTTACAAATTCTGTTACAAAATCAATTATTTGTTAAACGGAGTAAATGTTCATTTGCCCTGCCTCAACTGGAGTATCTTGGTCATATTATCTCTTCCAAGGGTGTTGCAACGGATCCTGAAAAGATCAAAGTTATGGCTAATTGGCCTATTCCGAGTAATCTGACAGAACTCCGAGGATTCCTCGGTCTCACTGGATATTATAGAAAATTCATCCGACATTATGGTATTATTACGAAGCCTCTCTCTTCCCTGTTACAACAATCCAAGACATTTACTTGGACTGATCAAGCCCAGCACTCCTTCGATTTGGTCAAGCAGGCTATGTGTTCTTCTCTGGTATTAGCACTGCCTGACTTCGATAAACCATTCTACATTGAAACGGATGCTTGCGATAAGGGGATTGGTGCTGTTTTATCTCAACAAGGTCACCCGATTGCCTTTTACAGCAAAGCTTTAGGAGTGCTGAATCAAAAGTTGTCGATTTATGAGAAAGAATTCATGGCAATTCTTATGGCAGTAGACAAATGGAAATCATATTTGATTCAGGGTCCATTTACTATTTACACTGACCACAAAGCTCTCTACCAATTAAATTCTCAAGCCCTTACATCAGACATGCAACGAAAAGCCGTGACTAAGTTGATTGGCCTTCAATATCGTTTTCAGTATAAGAAAGGTTCAGACAACTCAGTGGCTGATGCACTGTCTTGGGTGGGGCAATTTTTTGAGTTACAAGCTGTTTCAGTGGTGCAACCTCTCTGGATCCAAGAAATTGTAAACTCATATGCAGTAGATGATCGGGCTCAGTCCTTGCTCCAAGAGCTAGCTGTTCGGGTTGCAATGATCAAGGTTACAAGCTTCAGGATGGGTTGATTCGTTACAACAATCGTATTTGGGTTGGAGCTAATTCTGCTATTCAAACAAAGATAATTGCTTCATTCCATTCTTCTGCTTTGGGTGGTCATTCTGGTATTCAAGCTACATACCAATGGATCCACAAACTTTTTACTTGGCCCGGGTTGAAACCAGCTGTGCAGGACTTTGTGAATCAGTGTCCTGTTTGCCAACAGGCAAAGCATGAGCAATGTAAACCTCCAGGCCTCCTTCAACCACTGCCAATTCCAGCTGGTGCTTGGCAGGACATTTCATTGGATTTTATTGATCGCTTGCCGGTGTCCGGAGGGTATAATTCTATTCTTGTGGTGGTGGATCATTTTTCTAAGTTCAGCCATTTCTTACCCCTTAAGCATCCTTATTCTGCTTCGGTGGTGGCTAGGTTGTTCTTGGATCGCATTGTGGCTATTTATGGGGTACCTAAATCTATCGTTTCTGATCGTGACAAAGTGTTTACCAGTCACTTTTGGCAGTTTTTATTTGACAAACTGGATGTTCCATTGCACATGTCAACAGCTTACCACCCACAATCGGATGGGCAAACCGAGAGAGTCAATCAATGTTTAGAAATGTACTTACGATGTGCTACAGCAGTTTCACCAAAGAAGTGGGTGATTTGGCTACCTTTAGCCCAATTCTGGTATAATACCAGTTTTTATTCTGCATTGCAGTGCTCTCCATTCAAAGTACTATTTGGAACTGATCCTAATTACCATTTTCTACCAGCTGCATCTTCCCTGGGATTGGATTATCAGAATGGCAATATAGATGTGACTTCCCTATTGAGGGACAGGCAGTTATTTTCTGAAATGTTACAGCATCAATTGAAGAAAGCTCAACATCGAATGAAGCAAAATGCTGATAACAATAGAACTTTTCGTTCCTTTGAAGTTGGTGATCTAGTCTACTTGAAATTACAGCCCTATGCCCAATCTTCAGTGGTAAACAGACCTTACCCCAAGCTGGCATTCAAATATTTTGGTCCCTATTTAGTACTTGCAAAAATTGGGCAGGTTGTTTATCATTTACAGCTACCAGAAGGCAGTTTGGTTCACCCTGTCTTCCATGTTTCTCAGCTAAAGCAACACATTCCTAATCACTCACCAGTTTTCTGTAAACTGCCATCTCCCATGGAACTAGATGTGCAAGATCTAGTGCCCACTGCCATTTTGGATCGTCGGCTCGTCAAGAAAGGCCATTCGGCGCAGACACAGATACTTGTTCAATGGGGCTCCTTACCACCGCAATGCGCTACGTGGGAGGATTACTCGGTGCTCAAATTACGCTTTCCAGATGCTAGTGTTTGGAGTGATGTAGCTATTAAGGGGGCGGCAATGTCACACCTCTCGGGGTGACATCCGACGAGCAAGGCAATCAGGACGCTGGAGGTGAAGATGACGCGCAGGAAGCATAAAACAATCAGGACGCTGGAGGTGAAGATGATGCCCACGAAGCAGAAATTTAAATGAAGGCGTAACGCAGCTGTGAATACGTTTTGTAATTGAGAAAGCGTACTCTTGTAATATTAGCGCTTGAGTGGAAAACGTATTGCTGTATCTATGAGAGCGATGGCTATATTGTGGAAGTGGGGAACATAAATGAGGTGGTCAAGAAAGAAACATATTTCGTTCCCTTTCTCTGTTTCTCTGTGTTTGCTCGTTCTTCTCTCCTGGCGATCGATCCAAGTGTTCCGTCCACGCTGGCGAGAGCGGCGGCGAGGACGTAACATAGCCCTAAGCTATGGAGCCACCGGGAAGTAGACGTCATGCTCTCTCGCTGGCCGGTGGCGTTTCCTATGGCCCCTCCACCGGCGGAGGATGGCTGCAGATGCCGCGCTGTGATGGGAGGCTGCGCACCGACCTCTTCCTCTCCCCGTCTACAAAGCCCTAGTCATGGAGGGGCCACCGGGAAGGCGGCCTCGTGCTCTCCGCCGCCGATCAACGTATTCTCGGGCCTCTGCCGACGGAGGATGACCACAGATGCCAAGCCCTAGTGATCGGCAGCAGCTTCCTTCGTTCTCCCCCTCTTCCCTCAGTCTTAGATCTGAAGAATACCATCAGATCTGGAGACATGGCATGAGCATTCACCCTGCAGGGCGATGTGGAATCCATTGCCTCTAAGACCCCCAAGGAGCTCACCGCCCTGCAGGTAGAGAAGCATCTACACGCCCCCAGCAGGGCTTGGTACAAGCTAGGTATCACTGACGCACATTTTTCTCTCTGAGAAACATATTTTTACAGTTTTACTATTGTTCACGCTATGCTGTATTTACTCACTTATTTAGAGAAACTAGCCAGGACAGAACATCTCCTGTGGCAACTCTACACAATTGAAAAAGATGCAGATAAAACGGAAGCTGAACTCGAGGAGGACGGGCAGTCTCTTCAGCAAGTGCTTGAAGAGAACCAGTCCTTTGACTATGAACTTGCTGCAAAAAAGGAGCAAAGTGCATTTATCAAGAAAATGGCCTTATGTGCATTTTTTGTTCCACCAGAACTTTAGTTGTGAAGCTTCTCTTGGCCTCCTCGGTCTATCTGAGGAACCATTACAATAATTATTTTTATTGAAATGGTTAATACTTTCTTAGTATTCATTATTCAATATAAACTCGTGCACGTTAATAAGGCTTCCTTTCATGTAATATCAATGTTTTGTGGTCATTAAACCTGTTACCATGTCATTCACCTCACTACCTCACTAATTCTTTCGTTATTGATTGATTGATTCCTGATCAGTACTGTCCTATTTATAGAGCTTACAAGACTTTATCTCTTTAACTAACTCTAATCTATTCTGCTATTTTCAAAGAATAACTAATATAATCTTCAATCCCTAATTGCAATTGTTATGGGTTGGATTCATGACAGGATAAACACTGCCGAGAGGATAACCGGACGGCGGCGGTTGCTAGGGATGAGAAGTAGACTTAGGTTGGAGAGAAAAACATTGGGATGAGAGATTAGACTAATTCTTTCTTAATTGATTGATTGATTTCTGATCAATACTGTCCTATCTATAGAGCTTACAAGACTTTATCTCTTTAACTAACTCTAATCTAATTTACTGTTTTAAGGGAATAACTAATCTAATATTTAATCCCTAATTGCTACAGTACCCGTGGGTACTATTCATTCTACAATACCCACGTGGTTTTGTTCATGTGGGCTAGGCTGCTAGGCCCACTACCTATGACACTATGTCTCTTCTTTTGAGCTGCTTGTCCTCGAGCTGTAGGATGACCTCAAACCTGACTCGACGCTTAACATAAATAAGACTCAGGCCTTTTATATCTCGGTTTGTTATAATATTTGGAAGGAAAAGATACCGTATCTTAAAACTTGCAGGTCTAAGTGGTCCTCATCCAAATGCTCTAAGAGAAAGGGCGTGTCTTAGCCAAAACAGCAGCCATGCGTGAGGTGAACTCGCCTGCAGATGATCTTGGCTGACTTAGATCCATTCTTTGCGTTGCCACAATGGCCGTCGTTGTTGTTGGATGGAAACAACAACCCTCTCTTCTTAGAAAGCTATCATGCTAGTATCACATGGAGCCAACGTGTCGCTTGGGTCGCAAGGAAGATGGGCGATGATGTGGCACGATGACCACCAATGGCGGTGACTGCGTTGTTGTAGTGACCGACGTTGTCATCATCATGTCCATCGTTGTATGTTCGAAACGTCTTTCCTCCACCTCCTTTGTATGCCGCTCTGTCTCTTTCATCGTACGCTCCCCCATATCGTCCTCCCGTGTAGTGTTGCGGAGGTCACCGGTGGGCGGAGGGCTTAGCAATAGTGGGGTTGTGCCTCGGTATTGCCAGCATGAGGCATGTAGGAGGCCATGCTCTCGCCCGATCCGTCGTCGCTGGTCGTCATGTCCACAGGCACAGGAGGTTACTCTGATATCAAATTGTCATGGGTTGGATTCATGACGGGATAAACACCGTTGATAGGATAGTCGGATGGCGGCGGTTACTAGGGATAAAAGATAGAGTTAAGTTAGAAAGAAAAACATTGGGATAAGAGATTAGACTAATTCTTTTTCATTGATTGATTGATTCCTGATCAATACCGTCCTATTTATAGAGCTTACAGGATTTTATCTCTTTAACTAACTCTAATCTAATTTACTATTTTAAAGGAATAACTAATCTAGATATAATCCCTAATTGCTACAGTGACACGTGGTACTGTTCACGTGGGGATTGGACTGGGCCTGGCGGTCTGGCCCACTACCTATGACAAGTAAACTTCTTGAAAAATAGACTATGGTAGTAGTATCATGGGCGGCCCTAGCCGCCGCGCCCCTAGCCGCCACGCCCCCTAGCCAGATGCCAATAGGTAAGCATTTTGTGATTGAACTTAGGTGACAGAAATGCTTGAGAGATTAAGTCAGTTTATTCATGGTCAATGTTCATGCTTGGTTGAATTTTCAATTTTACAACCACATTTTTATGCTAGATTCTAGAATATAATTGAGTTGCAGTGCTCTTGGTGTGGACAAATGTCTTAGAGAGTAGTATCATGTATTCTTTTGAGAAGTTGATTACATAAGTAACAGAGGAATGTTATGTAGCAGCAATGATGAATAAATTGTCCACCCTCAAATTTTAATGTTGAATTGTGACTCAAACTGATAAAAATGTAATGTGGACCATTAGTATGAAGCATTGCAACTGATTTTTCTGCTGCTGAATGTTGCTTTTCAAGAGTTTTTTAGCAATAGAAGTGCTAAACTAAACTATCATTACATCGAAGTGCTAGCAAGTAGCAAGGGCATTATTATTCCAATTCAGGACTTGTGGTTCCTAAAGATGAATCACAAATACTCAGAGGTTTCACTACTCATGTCAGTTTCCTTAACTATTAATTTGCAGGAATGGGGAGTTGATCCTAGCAAAGAGATCCTTCCAAGCCCAGGCTGCCCAGCCACAACTAAGTACATTGATTTTTTTCTTGCAACTGCTATTGGAAAAGTTGATGGTGGGAAAGGTTCTAATAAAATGGTCAAACCATTTGAGAAGACAGAAATTGTGGCATACACTGTTGGGGCCATGGCCCCATGTATGAGGCTTTATGCGTATCTGGGCAAATAATTCATATCTTTCCTAAGACAGGATGAAAATCACCCGTACAAGAAATGGATTGAGACTTATGCATCCACTGATTTTGAGGTATGTAATGGAAGGGCCATGTCTTTATATATTTAATTATTGATAATTGATCCTACTAGCCTTGGTTCAATGAAATTGGTTCATGCACTGAATTTCCCTTCCCCCTCTCTACAGGATAATGCATTACAAATTGAAGAGTTGCTTGACAAACTAAGTGTTTCATTAACTGGTGAGGAGCTTGAGATTATTTAATTATTGATCCTACTAGCCTTGGTTCAATGATACTGGTTCATGCACTGAATTTCCCTGCCCCCTCCTTTCTACAGGATAATGCATTACAAATTGAAGAGTTGCTTGACAAACTAAGTGTCTCATTAATTGGTGAGGAGCTTGAGATTATTGTGAAACTCTACCAGCAAGCTATTGGACTTGAAGTTTAGTTTTTTTCTGCTCAGCCGGTAGACTAATCTGTTATAGCTCCACTTTCAAGATATTGTGATCCCCAAATACAAGCTCTTGATCTTTTGTGATTTTGATTTGACACACACTGTTGTTGATTCATCTGCTGTTTTGCCGGAGATTGCAATCTTGTCATACCAAGGTGTTTTACTACTTGGGCGAACTAAATGATTCTCTGTCGTATGCACTTGGTGCTGAACCACTATTTAGTGACTAGATTTATTACCAACTTCTGATTGGTATTGTTAACAAAATGTTGACATGATAGTTTGGTTGCTCCTTTTTTTCAGCAAAAGCTTTAGATGAATATGCTAGAATCAGATCAAGGTCCTTGAAAGCTACAGGGGAAGAAGAAATTATGGATCCAAGATTGGAGGCCATTGGGGAGAGAATTCTCGATAAGTATGATAGTATCCTCTTGATCTTTAGTAGCTATTTTCTAATGGAATGCTGTTCTCATCTCATTAATACTTTCTTTCAACAGGCCATGTGTATGTCTGTTGAATGCATGAGGCTGGATAAGCTTGAGCAATCAATTTCCTGATGCGATAATCTTAATGGAGCTCTTTCTTCTTGCATCAATCTATCTTGTCAATATGTTAGTCATCGTGAATATCGTTGTGAGGTAAGGACATCTGATGCAGATTTAAATTGTGAAATCTGCCCAAGTCTTGGATTTCTTATTCACATACTGTACACAAAAATTTGGAATGCCATATAATGACCAAGAACTTCTATCTTATTTTTCCAGATTCTTCGATGTATTGTAGAAATTTACCAGACACCGCCAAATCCGGTTTCTCTAAGCATTTGACAGTGTCTTATGTTCTTGTCTGAGCATGAAACTGTTGGAAATATCTTGGGCAAGCTGCTTTCTGGAAGCAAGGTATGTTGGAAATATCTTGTATTTTCTTTCAGCTGTTTAGTTGCTTTTTAACAGAATTTTTGACCTAATATGCTTTTGCTGTCCAATATGATGCTATCCTTGCATTCCAAAATCAATCGGAACCTAGGGCCTGTTTGGTAGAGTTCTAGATCCGAAAATCTAGATTCTAGCTCTGGATTTATGTGGATCTAGATTCTGTGTGATTTGCACTAGGTCTGAAAGTGTTTGGTTAGACCGATGTGCTCTAAAATCTTGAAATAGAGGACTGGAGGGTAAATGGATAATATTACTTTTGTGTATTATGTTATTTAATAGATGTATGATTAATTCTTGATCAGTATGGTTTGAGCAAAAACTTCTTCCACACTCAATTATATGAATATCTATTACTATTTATAACATTTTTAAAAGAAAAAACATGCATTGACGTTGGAAAAACATTTCCAAGAACCAATTATACAATGGAAAAACAATCATGGTTGGGTGCGCATTCTATTCCTTTCAAATCAATTAGAAAGTAAAAAATAACAATGACATCAACATGATGTTCAAGTAAAGCTATTGAAAATCGTCAGAATTTTTCACATTAGTCTTGATACTTTTGACACTAGAAATTAGGCCGATACGTTGTAGGTTGTTAGGCCAAGAGGCCAGACCGATAGGCCGCCAGAAGAGGTTCAAGAGACGAAAGTCGAGTCATGCACAAAGTGGACTTGGGTTTGCTAGATATTTATCTTTAATTATTAGATAATGAGTTAGTTTAGATCTTGTGTCAAACATGGGTTAGTTATTTCCCTAGCTATAAATAGTTGTGCCTGGGGTCATTGTAAAAATGTTTAGTTAACCAACCAATCAACTCTCGGCGTATCATTAACTTTTAGGTATGTAGCATTAGAGCGATTTCCTGCGCAGGATCAGGCTACATCGGTTAGGTAATGAGTTAGTTTAGATACTGTGTCAAACATGAGTTAGTTGTTTTCCTAGCTATAAATAGTTGTGCCCGGGGTCATTGTAAAAACGTTCAGTTAACCAATTAAATAACTTCCGGCACATCGTTAACTTTTAGGTATGTATCATTAGGGTAATTTCCTATGCGGGATCAGGCTGTAACGGTTAGGTTCGATCTTTGATCACACTGGGGTAGCCTTCTTAGTAAACTGATTGATCTAATTATAGCTTTGTCGGTTAGGTCCGACATTATGATTAGATCGAGTAGGTTTGTTAGTTATTGGTATAATACATTGGTTTTTATTCTTATATTATGCTTTATGATCTGGATCAATGCATTTGCCAATCGCGTCGATCTTCTAGGTTATATTAGATTAGATCGTATGTCGATCGTTAGTGTGATGCTATCTCGGTTAATGATCATGTTTCACAGATCATAGACATAGAGATGTCAAATCAGTGATGTGGACTTATGTTGGTGAAGATGGAGTTGGATAGATCCACCTTGAGATACTGCTGGGATTATTATTTTATGTGCCACCAGTTGTCATCTTAAATGGTGTACCTGTAGAATCCTTAGACCTGAGATCGTCATTGATTCCAGAATGTGTAGTAGCACACTTGGGGGCTTTCAAACGCTATTCCGTAACAGGGTAGTTATAAAGGTTGCTTTTGGGTGTGTCACGAAACATGTCGTGGGATGTGAGCGGCCAAGATGGAATTTACTCCTCCTACGTAACGGCAGAGACGTCTCTAGGTCCCTCGAGGTAGTTGGATTGGAAAGTGCATTGCCATGCCACTACGATCAAAGAGTTGATCATGATTGAATCAACTACTTGATCGAGTGAAGTGTCGAGCTATCAACAAGGGTGGCACAAATCTCGCCTTGAGCTTGACTGATGTCGTGTGGTAAAGGGATTGGTGTGTGAGTATATCAAGATTCAGAAAGTATGATTTTGACTTTGTATGCATTCGGGGTCAATATGTGCTGCTAGGTACCGTTATTGATCGGCGATCCGAAAATAGTTTCCGGGTAGCGGCCATTTGCGTATGAACCTATCGGGTCGCACGCTTAAGTGGATGGAATTTAAATCTTGTAAAGAATTGGTTCTTGTGCAAGTGGAAGATTGATGGAATTGTGCCCAAGAAAATTATGGGTGGATCGGAAGTTTTGGGCTCTAGAGCATCCGAAAGTTCTGGTAGGACCAGAAGTTCTGGGCCAGCCCCGGTATTCGATTTTCTGGAAGAACCGAAAGTTCCGGCTGTAGCCGGAAGTTCCGGTTGGACCGGAAGTTCCGGGTCGAGAATTAATTCGATATAGAAGGTTATTTTTGGAAGTTCTGGCTATAGCCGAAAGTTCTGGGCCAGGCAAATAGATTAGATCTATTGGGCTTTAATACAGATTAAAGGCCCATGATGGGGCACTATATAAAAAGAGGTGGGGCAAGCACGAAAAGGCTGCTGATTGTTGTTGCGGTTGCTCCTGGTTGAGAGCCCTAGCCGTCACTCCTCCTCTCTCCATGATCACAAGTGTTGTGATTAATCTTTCGGATCTCGCGAGTGGTGCTAGCACGTCGGCGCGAGGTGATCTCGTCCCTGTACGTGTGGATACTGTAGAGGCACCGTTACTGCATCGGTGCTGTTCTTCTTCCTTAGAGAACGCCGGATTACACCGACTTTGCTGCTGACGAACGGACGGCGTTGTGAGGAGTAGATCGAGGACGCGCTTCATCGACTCTACTTCCGCTACTCGAGTGTGTCTCGAGGCTCAAGGTAACGATCCATGATTCTATTACACGCATAGTTCCTGGGCTAATCGGGTAAAATTTTGAAATTAAGAGCTAGCGTAGCCTCCTCATAACCTAACATAAATATCAGGGCACATGTGTGTCAAGTACATTAAGCTACTAACGATGCTTTGATACATGGTTGCATCCACCGGTGGACTATTGCTCTTCTTAGTCAATTTAAGTCATGTCTCCATCGGTACTTGACTTGAATTGTAGCCAGCCATGCCGCTACTCTCTAAGATCTTCGCATAAGCTACCTGGCAGACAGTGATGTAGTCCACGGTCTGCTTGACTTCAATCCGAAGATAATAGCTTAGCAGTCCAAGGTCACTTATGTTGAATAAGCTGTGCATCTCTTCCTTAAACTTGCATATCTCTTCTACGCTTGCACCAGTGATGATCAAATTGTTCACGTACACTCCCATAAGAAGTCAGGAGCTATCGTGGCCACATGCATATATAGCATGATCCGAGGGGCTCCGTTTGAACCCAAGTCGACAGAGGCTTTCATCTAGCTTCGAGTTCCATGCACGGGGCGCCTGGCGCAACCCATGCACGGCCTTCTTCAACCGGAGTACTTTGTGTTCTTCCACATCGCGCACGAAACCTGGTGGTTGCGTGACATAGTCCAGCCCAGATAACTCACCGTTGAGAAACATCGTCTTCACGTCCATATGGACTTCCCAATCTTCCGTTGTCACCACTGTGAGTAGCAGCCGTACAGAGTCCATATGAGCGACTAGCATGAACACCTCGAAGTCGATGCCTGGTCGCTGCACGTACCCTTTAGCCACAAGACACGCCTTGTACCGAACAATGTTGCCATGTTTGTCCCACTTCACCTTGTAGACCCACTTGAGTCCGATCAGGCGGCAATCTATAGGAGGATCAATTAGCTCCCACGTGTGATTGCCCTTGATCGACTCCATCTTCTCCAGCATCACTCGCCTCCAAGATTTATTTTGCTCTGCTTCTTTGAATGAGGCCGGATCCTTAGTTGAAGTGAGCAGGAGGTCTTCAGACTAGGAGAGGAGCTCCCATCGTGCTAAGGAGGGCACGGGTGCTGGTCCGAGAATGTTGTCTAGCATGCGGAAGTGGATCGGCTCATCATCTTCATAGTCGACGTCAAGAACGTCTTCGGCGTCAGTCGGTGGTGTGGCAAATTCAACGGCCATTGTCGTTGGTGTTCTTGCTAGTTATGGAGTGCTTGGTGAAGGTTCTGCTAAAGCTTGTGCGACTGGATGTGCATCTCCTTGTGTCCCTGTGACAACAACCATGGAATATTCCATAGTGAAAGGGTCAGCACTTGATGGTGTACCTTCGGGCTGAGTCCCACTGGGCTTGCTCGTTGAAGACGATGTCCCTCGAGACATGCACGCGGTTGGTGACCAGATTGTACACCCGGTATGCCTTTGAGCTAGCTTCGTAGCCGACAAACACCATCGGCGTGCTCCTGTCTTCAAGCTTCTGGAGGTATGGCTTCACTTTCTTCACATGAGCCACGCAGCCAAACGTGCAAAAGTAACCCACCGTTGGTTTCTTTCTGCACCATAATTCATAAGGAGTCACCCCATCG
>KE372650.1:148394-161427 GCA_000418225.1 Zizania latifolia
CGTGTCGCACTCCGGCCGCCTCTACCTCGCCTTCCAGATCAGCACCGACCGCCCGCAGCCGTACCTGATTTACGCCGTCGGCCCCGAGGGCAACCTTCCGTCCGCCGATCTCACCCTCCCGATGCACCGTACCATGCACACCCATTCCTTCAACTACACTTCTGGTACAACCGTACAAAGATTGCGCATTTCGACGAGTAAATTCGCAAACTTTCGCCGGTGATGAAGATGAATCAGAGGATTTTTGCCTGTTTCGTTTTCAGGGTTGGCGTCGAACTCCGGTGGCTCCGGCAGCAGCGGGTTCCCGCCGGAGAGGAAGCACGGGCTGCTGGCGATGATGGGGTGGGGCGTGCTGATGCCGCTCGGCATGATGGCGGCGCGCTACTTCCGGCGGGTGGACCCGTACTGGTTCTACGCCCACATGGCCATCCAGGTGGTCGCCTTCGTCGTCGGCATCGCGGCGATCGTCCTCGGCTTCCGCCTTAACGACGACGGGCTCAAGAACGTCGACGTGCACCGGGCGCTCGGCATCGCTATCCTGGCCATGGCCTCGCTGCAGGTACGACCCAGATAAAATCTAGGATTAACTTAGTGAACATGGATGAGAAGTAGAAGAGAAGTTGAGTGAATGAAAAAAAAGCTCAATGATTTGCACATGCGCCGCAATGCCAACATTAATTTATTTTCTAGCCCATGAGTAAGTTGACTTTGAATTTTGTAATTTGCACAATGGAGAATCGACTACTAGAAAACGAATACTGTAGATCTGCATGTTCTTGAGCCAACTAGTTCAATTTCGATGCATCCGCCATGGCCGAATGCCCGAATTGTTTATACCCTTGTGAGGATTTGGAAGCCTCGACGCATGCACACATCCACATTGTGAGTTCGTGACATTGATCGGCACGCGCGGATGCAGGTGATGGCGTTCCTGGCGCGGCCGGACAAGACATCCAAGGTGAGGCGGTTCTGGAACTGGTACCACCACAACATCGGCCGGGCGGCGATCCTGGTGGCCATCGGCAACATCTTCCTGGGCCTCCACATCGCGCAGGAGGTCAGCGCCTACATCGTCTCCTACGGCGTCTTCGTCGCCGTCTGGGTCATCGCCGTCGCCGCCTTCGAGATGAACAAGTGCTACTCGGACGACGACTGACTGTCCGTCCACCGGCGCCGATCGCCAGCGACGGGTAGAGAGTCGAGCCGTTCTGAGCAACTCAAAGTAATGGGCGTATAGAACAGGAAACAGAGACTAATGGGCAGCCGCACACGCATTCACGGTGACGCGACATACAGCAACACAGCGATTGAATTGTTTTCTAGCTCACACACGGTTGGTTGGACACTGGACAACGCATTTTGAGAGGATTGTGTTTAATTGGTTATTGAATTATGTCTTTTCGGGGGTGGTATAGGATATGTGTATGAGCCCGGGGCTGGACTGCTGCCGTTTCTTTGCCTAGCTGCACGCTCCTGGTTCGTGTTTGTACATTGGTGCGTGGTGTTGTTGCCGTGGTGCTTTGTACCCTTTTTGTTGGTAGTTTCTTCGCCCATTAACAGTTGGGTGAGCGGTAACCGATGTACTACTTGTGGTCGGTACCGTGTGTAACGACCGATTTCATTTAAAATTGAAAAAAATAAAAAATTTTAAAAAAATTCTAAAAATAATAGGTAAATTAATATGATTTATGGTGAAATTAGTTTTCAAAAATATTGAACTATCACAAAGTTATGAACCGAGCAATATGAACAAAAATATAAAATACAAAAATAATTCATTTTTAATCTTTTTCACTCGTTATTGTTTGATTTTTCCATGCAGGCTTTTTGGATTAATATTATATGTTTGATCAAATAAAATATTATGCTTGATAAGTACAAAGTAAACATTCTTGCTTCACGTGGCTTACAACTAATGTCTACAGATGAATACTACGTCGCTTATAATCGATGGAGTCAACAATGATAAGTTAGAAATACTTGAATTGCCAATTATCCGTGTTGTTTTATAATTTGTATTTTATTATAAACTTATAAAATTTGTGGTATTGTAAATTTTCTATTTATCCCAAAAAATAATTTTCTGCGGTTTTACAATTTTTATTTTTCTCAAAAAAATTATCTGTCCAGTACTGCGGTAACCGAGCCCGGTACCACGGTTACCGAGCTGGTACATACGAACCAGTGGTAACCGAAGTGCGTACCATGGTAACCGAAGTGCCTACCGCGGTAACTGAAGTGTATACCGCGGTAACCGAATTTAAAACCATTTCGCGAACTGATCTTGTCGTTGTGTAAGACAACAGTACCCTACAGGGGTGCCTGTAGAGAGGTTTTTGTTTAGGCTAAGGGAACTGCGGTGCTATGATCTAATGGTTATCTCAATCGCAGGGACAGAGACAAGGGATTTTAGACAGGTTCGGGCCTCTCCGAGGATAATAACCCTAATCCTGTGTGTGGTATGAACTTCGGGCGTGAATAACCTCTAGCGTATGAATGCTTCAGATTGTATGAGTCCTCCCCCTTTTCAGGCTCTCACCAATCCCTTTATACGGGAGAGATCGGGGGTTACAAATGATGAATAAATCCCTACTAATGACCTATTAATGACATAAACGGTCAGATCATAAGTAATAACTCAAAGGATAACCACGCTAATAACTGTGGGATTATGGAGATTAATGATGGCCTGGCTCTTAATGATGACCGTTCGAATACATGTGGTCGGGAGGGCTTTTTTCTTGAGTGCTGGTATCGGATGTCTTCAGATCCTAATTATTATACTCCTGGCTGGCTCTAACCATTGACAGGTCGGCTTAAAACCACTCGGGTGGTAGCCCGGGATCATATTCCCGACAGATCTGAATTCAGATTTTGAAATATAAAATTTGATTGAATTTTTTCAGTAACCGTTCGGTTACCGCGGTAACCGCTATCTCGAGTCCGAGTAGTATCCAGTCCCAAAATGGTTTCGTTAACCCTGGTCTATACTCCCATTTTTCAAATGAAGATGTGGTCAGTCAAAGTCAAAACTAGCAAGTATTTGTGAGAATTTTTTTTTAAATAATACAATTTTAAAATGAAATTTTAATTTTGGTACACGGTTTTGAAAAATTGCAAATCTGGTTCTCCATCGGCGCATGAACGGTCGATCTAGGCCGATCGATCGGCAGTTCATCGGCCGATCTAGGCCAATCAGCCTACATCGGCCTATGGCGCAGTCCTGTCGGCACATGAAGTGCTATCAGGAATATGATCCGGGGCTATCTCCCGAGTGGTTTTAAGCCGACCAGTCAATGGTCAAAGCCCGCCATGAAGACAGTGATTGAGATCTGAAGGCGTCCGAGTCCAGCACTCGGGAAAGAAGCCCTCCTGACCACATGAATTCAGACAATCCCCATTTAGATCTAGGCCGTCATTAATCTCCATAATCCCGCAGTTATTAGTATGGTTATCCTTTGAGTTATTACCCAAAATATGACCGTTTATGTCATTGATAGGTCATTAGTGGGGATTTATTCATCATTTGTAACCCCCGATTTCTCCCATATAAAGGGATCGGGGAGAACCTGAAAAATGAGAGATCAGACTCATACGATCTAAAGCATTCATACGCCAAAGGCTATTCAAGCCCAAAGCTCATACCACACACAGGATTAGGGTTATTATCCTTTAGGAGACCCGAACCTGTCTAAAATTCCTTGTCTCTGTCCCTGTGATTGAGATAACCATTAGATCATTGCACCGTACTCCCCTTAGCCTAACCAAAAACCTCTCTAGAGACACCCCTGTAGGGTACTGTTGTCTTACACAACGATAGCTGGCGTGCCAGGTAAGGGCGGTGCGTTTGTGTTTTTCAACTGATCCAATGGCTGTTGTTTGCAAAATTGGCACCTAGGTTCTCGTTGGAGCGGTGGTCACTTTCAAAAGTTTATCTTTTATGGATGATTGCATGCACCAACTGGTGCTGACTACTGCCGCTCCGATGAGGGCGAAATCTTCACGCACTGTGATAGTGCGTTCTCTGGTCCCCAAGGCGTCCGAGCGCCCAGCTTCGCCCAGGGCACCTGTTACAAACCTTCGGGCGTCCAAGCGTTCATCTCTGTCCAGGGTTCTTTCTCTTCACGCTGCCGACTCGCCCGCGACTTCGTCATCTTTGCCGGACCAGAAGGGCGAACGGTCCAGCGGCGTCAATTCACTAAGGTCGTTTCCAAGCGACCTCGCCATCAGGCCGCATCGGTCAAACCGATGCCTTCTTCAAACGCCGTTATGATGGTCACGGGGGCTGTCTCCGACGACGAGCCTTCTAACTCTGCTGAGTCTAGCACTCATCGACGCCAGCGCCGCGAACGCAATGCTGCTCGCTCAGCACGTCGCGCGAGGGTCCGTGCTACAGCCGGTACCTCTCGCCAAGGCGCCTCAGACGCCTACACCATGGACTTCGAAGGTCATGCCGTGTATCGCACGTCGACCATGAACCTCCTCGCCATCGAGAGGGCGCTAGCCGCCCTCCCTGATTCACCCGAGCTTCAAAGGGCTCGGGCCATGACTTAGGCTGGTGCTGCTCAGATTACTGAAGTGGCGCTACCCGCACGGTCAAGATCACCAAGGAAGTCTCCACGGCCGAGGCGTTTGCTGGCTAGATCTCGATCCCCGAACCAGAGGTCGATGTCCCGATCACTCCGGCGGTCAGAACGTTCGCCGGTGAGATCCCAGTCTTCGGACCGAAGGTCGACGTCTCGATCGCTCCGACGATTGGAGCGTTCATCGACCAGATCACGGTCTCTGGACTGTAGGACGCCTCCCTGATCGCTCCGGCCCTCAACATGTTCGCGTCCACACGAGCGTCTTGGAAGTTCTTACTCGGGGGATGCCCGAGAATACATCAACCAAGCGCGGGATGCGCGTAACACCATATCTTGCCACCGCGGTGAACGCGAGCGTCCGAGCTCCGTCGTCGAGATCTATTCGACCGGAGTTATGGTACGCCCGAGGCTAACTGACCTGACACCAACATCTCCTGCCACGATGGCTTTCCAGCCTTCTTCGAGCGCCTTCGTCAAGTGGAGTGGCCCCGAAATTTCCACCCGACGGGAGTTACGCCTTACGATGGCAAAACTGATCCCTCACAGTGGCTGCGGCTGTGTTACACGGCCATTCACATAGCCGGAGGAGATCAGGACATCATGGCTAATTATCTCCCCGTGATGTTGACTTCGACCGCCATCAGTTGGCTGGCCGGACTCCTGTAGAATTCTATTAACTCATGGGAGGAGTTGTGTGATGCTTTCATCTCTAACTACCAAGGTACTTGGCAAAGGCCGGCCTCGCGTCATGACCTACGCCAAGTACGCCAAAAAGATGGCGAGTCCTTGAGGGACTACATCTGTCGCTTCTCCGAGCGCCGGAACGCTGTCGCAAGCATCTCCAACACTAATGTGATGTCCATCTTCCAAAATGGTTTGCGAAAACCGTCGGAGCTTTTTCGCTATCTGGTGATGCACGAGCCGAGTGACCCTGGTGCGATGATCACCATCGCCGAACAATTCGCCAGCGCCGAGGACGCCAAGTGGGAGTAATTGCACCCGAAAGCTCAAGAGTCCGACAAGGCGAAGAAGAAGAGAAAGGATCGTCGCTAGTCTCCTTCACGCGATGATCGGGACAAGCCCGAATCCTCCTCCCGCAATCGAAACAAAAAGAGGAAAGGCAAGGAGATCATGGTCGCTGACAAGGATTCCTGACAGTCTGGTCAGAATAACTCGGCATTGCAGGAGGTATTAGATAAACCCTTCATAATTCATCCTAACTGCAACCACACCACCCGTCGGTGTTATCAGCTACAGAATCAGATGGTGAAAGAGGCAGAAGCGAATCCTCACCAAGATAAGCGTCGTCGGGACGATAAAAAAAAGAAGTCCAAAAAGGACGACGAAGACGTCGAAGCATCTCCGACAGCAAACAACTTCTAGGAGCCCGCTCGGACGGTCTCTATGATTTTTGGTGGCGCAACCGCTACCGAAACCAAGCGCCAACAGAAGTTACTGGCCCGCCGCATCAACGCCATCAGCACTGAGCTGACCGAGCGCCTGCGGTGGTCGGAGATCCCGATCTCCTTCAGTCGTGAAGATCAGTGGACGGATGTCCCCAAGCCGGGACGCTTCCCACTGGTCGTCGACCCGGTCATCCTCAAGGTCCGCCTCAAGAGGGTGTTGATTGACGGCGGCGGTGGCCTCGATATTCTGTTCAAAGGAACACTAGCTGCACTTGGCATTGCCAAATCCTCTCTCCAGAAGACGGATACGCTCTTCTATGGGATCGTCCCAGGAAAGGCCTCTATACCAGTCGGCACTATCACTCTGCCAGTCACGTTTGGTACTCAAGACAATTATAGGACCGAGCATATCAAGTTTTACGTCGCCGACTTCGAGACCACTTACCACGCCGTGCTTGGGCGGCCGTCCCTCGCTAAATTTATGGCGGTACCCCACTATGCATATCTGGTCCTTAAAATTCCTAGACCAGGTGGGGCTTTCTCTGTGAAGGGGAATGTTGCCACCTCGCATGCTTGCGAGCGGGATAGCCTCGCCTTGGGGGAGGCCACGGACATTTCTGTTCGGACGGAGGAAATGGTCCAAGACACCAAGACGACGCCGACCACCAGCATGGAGCTTCCGACTGCCACGACATCTACGTCAAGCCTGGTGCCCTCGCCTGCTGAGTACAAAAGTATTCAGCTCTCGGACGCCGACCACTCCAAGACGGCGTTGATCGGGATAGCGCTGGATCCTAAATAGGAAGGCGTGCTCATCAGCTTCCTCCACTCCAACGTTGATATTTTTGCCTGGCGTACCTCGGGAGCTGATCTAGCATGAACTCCATGTTTACCCGATCGCCCAGCCGGTCAAGCAGAAGATGCACAGATTTGCTCAAGATCGCAAAGAAGCCATCAAAGAAGAAGTCGCACGCCTGTTGACGGCTGGATTTATAAAAGAGATATATCATCCCGACTGGGTAGCAAATCCGGTCCTTATAAAAAAGAAAAATGGGAAATAGAGAATGTGCATTGACTACACAGATCTCAATAAGCGATGCCCTAAAGATCCGTTCCCGCTGCCGCGCATTGATCAAGTGGTCGACTCCACTGCTAGCAGTGCCCTTTTATGCTTCTTGGATTGCTACTCGGGCTACCATCAGATCAGCCTAAAGGAGGAAGATCAAAAAAAGACATCATTCATCACCCCATTTAGCGCCTACTGCTATACATCAATGCCTTTTGGGCTAAAGAATGCGGGGGCTACGTACCAGCGGGCTATTCGGCGCTGTTTGGCTGATCAGATTGGCCGCAACGTTGAGGCTTATGTGGATGATGTCGTCGTCAAGTCTAGAAGGCCAGAATATTTGATCACCTCAGTAAATATGGTAGTCGGTGGATGAAAGAATAGCCAGCTGTTCTTTGGGGTTTTCGAACTCAGCCGAGCCGAGCTACTGGTCGAACTCCGTTCTTCCTTGTATACGAGTCGGAAGCCATCCTACCAGTAGATATGTTGCATGAGTCCCCCAAGATTCAGCATTATGAAGAAAGTACAGGCGAGCAGACAAGAGAAGAGGACATTGATAGTCTTGAAGAAGCTCGTCTAGCAGCTGCAATACAATCCGATCGATACCAGCAAGGATTGCGAAGGTACCATGACCGTAATGTGCGTAGTCGGTCATTTCAAGTGGGAGATTTAGTCCTTTGCCGAGTACAATCAGCAGTCAGCGCCCACAAGCTATCACCTCCATGGGAAGGACCATGCATCATCTCTGAAGTCACCCGACCAGGATCATATCGCCTAATTCGTGAAGACGGTCAAAGGATTACGAATTCATGGAATATCAAACATCTTCGGCGCTTTTATCCTCGATAAAACAAGCTAAGTTATTATTTTCAATAAAGATGTTCGATTTTCATTTCATTCGCTATCTTTCATTCTTTTTGCCTGACCCCCGAGTGCTTAAAGTCTTATCGTTTAAGTTGAAATTCATGATCCGCTCTGATTGACTTAACTTATTCTTTTTGCCCTCTCGGGGGCTTGGCTTAGTTGTTCTGTGATCTACCCAATTGCTTTTTGTTATGACGTTTTGACTACATGTGACGCTTATAGTTCAAAACAGCGTGCATATGGCTCAAGTTTCCCTACGCTATGGACCTAGGATATAACATATAGTTGAACATTCATACTGAGTGGTCGAGAACAGAACAAACTTAATATAAAAAAAACGATGTTGTTCCATTACATCAAAATATATACAATTACATGTTGTCTATAATTTTTCTACTCGGCAGGTGCAGCTGGATAAATCTGAATATCTAAGACTAAGACACTAGCTGTTTCTTCCACCACCGCGTAGATGCGCGTTATGTCAGAGTCCTTGGTGCTCGCCGGCCACCCCACTCGGATGTAGTCCAAATGAGCTGTCGGATACAGTGCTCGGACAATCCTGAGGGTGTGAGTGGCCGCCGTCCGAGCGAATTCCCGGGTTTGATCTCGTAGACATATATCCACCCCCTCGAGCCGCGTGAAGGACTCCTCTGCCGACCAGACCGTGCCGGATGGCTCCTCATCAATCATCTTGATGAGCATCTCGACACTCGCCCGGTAGCGGTCTCGCTACACTTGAGTGTTGGCCAAGCGCTGCTCCAGGTCGACGAATTGGGAGCCCACTCGCCGGTGAAGTTCTGCAAACAGAACATAATTTCAGGAAATGCTTTTATAAAAGCAGAGTACTAAGAAAATCCGAGTTGGTGGTCCGTACTTTTGTACTCACCCGACCACTTGTTAGTGGCTTACTCGGATTTCTTGAGCTCCTCTTCGAGCTTCGCCACCCTGGCAAGGGCTTCATCCCTCTCGGCCAACGCCTGTTCGGCCGTAGAGACCGATTGGTCCACCATGCTAGTGGCTGTCTCAAGTTGATATTGAGAAGCAAACCACTCTGCCATGCAAACAAGGGTTAACACACTCGCAGAAGAGAAAGTTAACAATGACAGGCAGTCGGGATGCTTACCGTGAGAATGGAACTCAAGTTGCTCGTGAAGGATGCGATTGTCCTTCTCTAGTTTTGCCAAATTGGCATTTTTGCAAGCCAGCTGATCAGTAGCTGACTCACCAGGAGCTACAAAAAAAGATAATACAAGTTAGTCCGAATACGTATGTACATTATATGTATGAAACTAACACTTGCAGGAATACTCACGGTGGTCTCATGGTTAAAACGGTTGAGTGCTTCTAAGCACTCGGCCATATTTTTCCCGACTACCTGGGTCGGGTCACCAAAAGCCGCACTAGTGGTCGGCTGAGGAGCCGCCTCGACCCCGACTGGTACGGGCGCAGAGTGGAGTCGGCCACCACCAGTTCCACCGAAGGCCCTTCCGCAGCAGTTGTCGCAGCAGTAACCTTCACCACTGGCGGCTAATCGGCAGCGAGCACTGAAGCAGGTGCCGATGACAGCGTCACCTCGCTCGCCGAGGCAGGAGCGCCAACACTCGGTGCCGCCGTTGCCGCGCCCACGTCGCCAGCGGTCGGGACACTCGGAGCCGGTTACCCACTTGTCGCCGCAGCCTTCTGCTGCTTGGCAACCCCGGCATAAGCCACCACATTAGTGGTGGGGGTGGCCGATGCAGTCGGGCTATCCGTGTCCTGGTCGGACAACGGCAATGAAGCACGGCTGCATAAAAATAATCACCAATGTCAAAACAAGGTTAGGTTTAATTACCTGACTAATGTATTTGACAACAGGACTTACCACCCTGACTTCTTGACCACTGTCTTTTTCAACCACAGACTGGGACCCGCTCTAGGGGTAAAACCAGTCGGCGGAGGTGCTGGAGGAGGGGGTGGCTGTGTCGGACATGGCGGTGGTGTCAACACGGAGGATGACGATGCAGCAGCATCTCCGGTCACTGGAATCGCCGTGGATGTCTCCGAGTCGGCGCTCGCCTCCCCTGCGAAGGACGACGGGATCTTCGGAGGCCCCTGAGTCACCACAGCTTTCGTCGCCACCGTCGCCGTAGCCGCCGACATCTTCACCCTTTTTGTACAAGGAGGGCAAATTTCTTTGCCCTTCCTCTTCTCGCCAGTCGGCCCAGCGTGTGGGTCGACATCTTTCTCGCCGACACCCTGAGGTTGCTTCGGTAAAGACGCTAGCGAGCAGAAGGCCTCCCGACCCTATGCAGTTCAAGGATTAGCACTCAGTAGGTGATACTATCAAGATTCAAAAACTTTACAGAGTAAAAAAGTAAGAAGAACTTACTGCTGGTCGGGGGTTGCTAAGCTTGAATAGCCGGGGGTCGACATCAGGGTTGAGCCCAAGCCAATTGGCAAAGAGCGGCTTCGCCCTCCTCTTCACCTCATCAGAATCGAGGTACTTGGCCCTCTCTCTAGTCGGGTCACTGAGGCTTGAGTACTCGAAAGCCGGATGAAGCCGAAGCTTCAGTGGCTGGATCCGACGGCACATGAAACTGAGCGCCACGTAGACGCCCGACAAGTGAGCCACCCGAAGCTACTGGATCATCTTCACCAGCTCGTCCACTTGACCTTGCTCCTCTGGTTGGCAGCGGTCGGACCAGGTGAGTGCCGGCATCGGCACCCGATCGACTTTCGGAGACAAGGTCGGCTCGTGGTTGGTGACATAGAACCAGCTCGAGTGCCAGCCCTTGTTGGAGGAAGGGAGCGGCACCGGGATGTACTCGGCCGCCTTCCCATCTCGAAGTTGAAGTCCGCAGCTGCCGACCACCTTCTTCTTGTTGTTCGGCCACAGACAGAAATAGTGGCGAAACAAGTTGAAGTGGGGCTCAATACCCAGAAAAGCTTCACACAGGTGTACGAAGATAGCAAGGTGGAGGATAGAATTTGGATTGAGGTTGCAAAGAGAAATATCGTAATGGTGAAGAACGCCACGGAAAAAGGGATGGGCCGGTAAGCCGAACCCGCGAGGAAAGAAGGACTCGAACACCACAAGTTCTTGGGTGTTCGGGGTCGGGAACGCCTCACCGTCGGTAGAACGCTACACCGACAGCACGCTCGGTGGAATCTCACCCCGCTTCTCCAGTATCTCCACCACACGCTTTGTGGCCTTCGACGACTGAAACTCCGCCGACCGGTCGACCGCTTCTTGAGGATTCAGCGCCGCCATTGGGATGTCTAAGGGTGGAGCTAGAGGCTTGAAGTTGAACAGTCACCACGCTTTGCGATTGCAAACAATGCAGTTGCAATGTCGCTTGGGGTTGCGAGGCGCCAGAGTTCAAGGAAGAAGATGAAGGCTTAAAATGTGCGGAAGGCTTAAGGGTCTTCATGCGGGCTATTTATAGGTTTCCTACACGGCGGTTTGGGTTCTCGAGGCGTCGCGATTGCCTAAAAACGCGTCCCAAAGCAATCTTTGCCATTAATTGCGCCAGTCAATATCTTATTAAGCCTACCATCTAACCGATGATTGTAGATCCAGCGGCGGATGTTAGGGAACAAATCGGCGCTTGTAGTTTATTAATCTAAACTCGCGTCCGAAGTGTTGTCTCAGAAGTTAGGAAATCCCACGAACTGTCGGTTCTGACAGGCGCAAGTCTGCACGGGCAGACGTCCTTCTGCCCGAGGGGGACCCACAAACACTCAATGGCGCCGCGCTGCACCAACTGACAACTTTTCGCCAAAAAACACTTGATGGGCCTACAAGTCCATAGACTCAGGCTGGTTCTGCGGACGCCAATATGACGAATGGGCGGATTTGAAGCATTTTTGATACTGGAGCTTATTTTATTCAAAGAAACTCCAGTCTCGGGGGCTGCACTCGGCAGGTGCACCTGAGCGGTGCACTAACCGGGAAAAATTCATCAAGATTGAAACTTCGGAGCCCTTTTCGACTGCTCAACTTCATCTGTGCGCCAAAAAATGCTTAGGGGCTGCTGTCGGGAATATGATCTTGGGCTACCTCCCGAGTGGTTTTAAGCTGACTAGTCAATGGTCAAAGCCCGCCATGAAGACAGTGATTGAGATTTGAAGGCGTCCAAGTCCAGCACTCGGGAAAGAAACCCTCCCGACCACATGAATTCGGACGATCCCCATTTAGATCTAGGCCGTCATTAATCTCCATAATCCCGCGGTTATTAGGGTGGTTATCCTTTGAGTTATTACCCATAATATGACCGTTTATGTCATTGATAGGTCATTAGTGGGGATTTATTTATCATTTGTAACCCCCAATCTCTCCCATATAAAGGGATCGGGGAGAACCTGAAAAAAGAGAGATCAGACTCATACGATCTGAAGCATTCATACGCCAAAGGCTATTTAAACCCGAAGCTCATACCACACATAGGATTATGGTTATTATCCTCCGGGAGGCCCGAACCTGTCTAAAATCCCTTGTCTCTGTCCCTGTGATTGAGATAACCATTAAATCATAGCACCGCACTCCTCTTTGCCTAACCAAAAACCTCTCTACAGGCACCCCTGTAGGGTACTGTTGTCTTACACAATGACAAGTGCCGATCTAGGGTGGGTGGCCCTAGATCGGCACATGGTTTGCCGATCTAGGGCCACCCGCCCTGGATCGGTACTTTATGTGCCGACATCAGCTCTATAAAAAGGGGGCCGAAGCCCCCCTCCTAGACACCCCTTGTAACTCCTCCTAACCCGCAGGCAGTCACTTCTCCTTTCAGGTATGTCTTTTTTCCCTCTTTTTTTTTCTTTAGGATATAGTTTAGTAGTAGATTAGGGGTACTTTAGGAGTAGATTAGGGGTAATTTAGGAGTAGATTAGCGGTAGATTTAACATAATTTAGAGGTTAATTAAACATAATTTGGAGGTAATTTAAACATATTTTTCCAATTTTGAAATAGTTTAGAAGTAACTTAGGGTACTGTAATCACACTTTAGCAATAATGTAGGGCTTTTTAAACACACTTAAGCGATAATTATGTGAATATTAAATAAATATGTGTTTTTTTGTTAGTTGTTCTAGGTACCATGAGGCCATGCAGAACATGTGGGTGTAAATGTAA
>KE372650.1:161627-195292 GCA_000418225.1 Zizania latifolia
TTGGAAGTGTGGCAACTACTCTTACACTCTTGAAAAGCCAAAGCCAAGACCAAAGCGTGGACCACGTGCTAATAAACCGGTATGAATAATTATGCTATTTCTTCAGTTATATCTTGTTCTCAAATAAATCACCTATAATATCTCTATTAACATTTCTGCGTATAGGTAACTCCTCCACCATCGTCAGCTTCGCTCCGTGACTTTGTCGAATGGATTGATAAGGAGGTGCACTCTGATGACTGGACAGAGCTTATGAGACAAGGAGTTCAACAGGGAGCTTTTTGAGATGCGATACCAGTGGGCCTATGAGCGTGAGGAAGAAGTGAAGAGGAGAGAGGAGGTGGAGCGCAAGGCAAAAGAGGAGCGTCAGGCTGAAAGAGAGAGGAAGCGTGAGAGGGCTCGTCGTGCTAAGGAAGCAGTACCAGACGCCATAAAGAAGGGAAAGTACCCTCGCTGCACTCAGTAGTCAGTTTGGATAAGTCTCAGCTATTTTCATTTCCCTAAAGGCACGCAATCACGTTTGCATGTGCTATTATAATGTATTGTGTTATGTCACGAACTATTTTGTTAGAAGTTGTTGATGCTAGACTATTTAAATTACTGTATCATGCCATTGTAATATCTATTTTGAAGGCAATCACACATCTGCAAATAAGCTCGTCAAATGTGGTATTGAAGTGTAAGCTCAAATTATGAGTAGATAGTAAATAGCAGGGATACTACGAAGTGCATGTTCATAATATGAAGTGCATAATGACATAATACGATATATCGTAATAAATGTTTTAGTACAAATCGTCCGTCCCTACGATAATAACCGCAAGCCGTACTAACCACCATGCCTACCCTGAGTTTGTCTCGGTGCCTGCTCCGAGAAGGTAAACCTACCAGGCAAACGGCGCACCCTAGGCAGTCTAGCGGGCTGCATCGGTGGTGGTGCTCCCTCAAGCTGCGAAGGCCTGAACACCTCAGTGGTGCCATGCTCCTAGGCGTCGTAACCTCCTGAGTCGTACTGGCCATCGGTACCAGAGTCTACCGGTTCAGACGGACTACAATAGGAAGTGTGCACGCCAGCTCGCCAGTATTGATATGGATACGGCGCTGTGCAAACATATGAGTTATTAGTGACATAATTTAGATTACGATGTAAAACGATGTAAGATTGTACAATTCTCACCAGGTATCGGATGTGCTCCATATCCCAATGGTGGCCGTGCGACATGTCACGATGGGCTCGCTGCCGATGATGGGCCTGCTGTCGATGATGGGCCCGGATAGTAGAAGTATTAGTGCGAGAGATACCAATACTGTGGTGGATGCACCGTTAGGGGTGCTGGCATCATAGGCACTAGCTATGGATGAGGAGCTGGAGGAGGTGGCTGAGGGGCAGCAGCTGGAGGAGGAGGCCGTGCAGACGTGAGGCGGATAGAAGCGTCGATCTTGTCAAGAGCCGCCCGCACTCTCGTCTAGTCCAGCAGGTTGTGCACCACACCAACGTCGCCGACCCACCACTAAACGATATCATCGATATAGTTCCTTGCATTCCACATGTGATCGGACTGTAAAAGAATAAAGACAGATAGTCACGTAGTATCAATCATCAATCATCAGAAATTAGACAATTCATGTACGTACCGACTCCTGATAGGCAGTGACCATGTGAGAAGGATGTTCGTGCATCACACCAGCCATGGGTGGAGGACCATCGCCCCGTCCTCTGATGAGACGAACCCTGGTACGAACGGAGTACCATCGAAGGTAGTCATAGTATGTCATAGGGTCGTAGTCGTCCTCCTCCTCATCTAGGTTCTCCAGCGCACCCTCCCACTAGGCGACCCATGGCTGCATCCTAACATCCCATGGAATACCGCCAGGTACTCCCTTCCGCGTGTTCCTGCAGCAAACAATTAAAATTAAGGTTTACAATGGTAGGTAACAGTAAAATGTGATGCACATGTTCATATGTACGTGTGCAGGAGCTCACCGGTGCATCTGAGCAGACACCTGGGCCTTTATAGGACACAGGAAGTACTACGCTCATCCAAATTATCGACAGACGCGGTAGGGAGCATATCCCTCGATCATGACATCAAATACGAGGCATCTATGTGTCTTCCAGTATGCTGTGTCCCGCAAGCACAAGGCGAAGAGCCCGTGAGGCGTGCCCTGGATGACCTTGCCTGGCATTGTAAGGTCTCCATTGAAAGTCGTGCACCCGAATGTTGTCGAGCTGCGCCGTGTAGTCTGGGTAGGAGATGTGGGTCTGAGAGTGGGCCCAAGATGGCTGCAAAAGAATAAATATTAGTACGAAATTAATTTTGGTGAATGATTAAGTACAATAAATACTGACCCGTCGTCGACACCAAAGTGTGCCCATAGTCGGTCGGTCAATGTCCTCGTCTGGCGGCCCCCTTAGGTATGGTGTCATATCAACCTGGGGCCGACCAATCTGCACCCTCTCGTACGACTAGATTTGTATCAATAAGGGACACCCAGTAATGGACGTGCTAGCCGTTCGATGTTGACATCCGTCGCAAAGAGCGCGGTATGTGGCGCAAAGGACTCCTCCACTGCTGCGCCACCAGGCTGGATGGGATGGGCTCCCACAAAGCGCGCGAGCATGTCAACGTGCCAATCTGGCTAAACATCGTTCTGGACAACTGCTGCTCCTGCTATTGGAAGTCCTAGCTGGTAAGATATATCCTCAAGCGTGATCGTCACCTCCCCCAAAGGTAGGTAGAATGTGTGTGTCTCCGGCCACCATCTGTCGACCCATGCCATGAGAAGAGCTCTAATGAATGAAAACCTGGTGGCTCCATCGACCAATCTAGCTAGAGGGAGTAAGCCAGCACCGCGCAACCTGCATGAAAGAAGATGTTAGTCACGTAACGAGATAAAAATAAAATATGAACGACCATTATGCTTGCTTAACTAACCTGCCAACCCATCGGGGATGGATGCTCTAGAGATACTACGGTGTCCAGACTCTAAGCGGGATGAGATCAGGCTGGTCCGAATCGATGGACGTGAGTGCTCGTGCCCGGTGGTGGCCGTCAACCGTAGCGGAGAGAAGCTCGTAGGGGAAATCATCATTACCCGCCATCTACATGTTGTAAAACAGACAAATTTTGTTAGCGCTAAAGATACAACATGTGACAATTAACAAGTGAAGTAACTACCATACGTACATCTTGGGGACTATGTACATTGTGTGATGTGCGGTGATCTGTATATCATGGGGGGCCTCGACTACTTGTGTTGGCTTCTGTGCAATTCTTGTACGTGTGTCCAGCCATGTTGCACAAAGAGCACTTTTTCTTTTTTCGGCCTGCTTCGGATTCATCCATATCATTCCAAATGCGTCGTGTCTTTCTTCTTCCCACGTTTGAGTTGACACGTTGGAAATCTGGCACCCAACGACGTGCACCATCTGGCGGAGATGTGAATGAGCTGACAACCCTATACTCTCGGAGTTCACCGCTCCAAGTTTGAAGGACCTTCTCTTTTGTGAAGTATTCAGACAAGTACACCCCGGCATGCATATCAAATGTGGCGCACGCCGCTATGACATGACTGCATGGCTTGGGGTACAGAGATGGTTTGTTGTAGCTACACCGACAAGTGTCCGTAACGGTGCACTCATGAACAATAACATCCCGATTTATTCCTCGCCGACCTTTGTCTCTACACGTTACCTCGAAACGGAGTTCCCAGGAACTTGTCTTGATGGCACGATGCTGGGTTGCCTTCTTACTTTTCTTAATGAAGTACTCCGTAATCTTTCTGCAATACAAATGGCGCTTGTCGCTGTGCACCACAAAAGCAGCAGTATGTCGGTCCACGAAGTATCGGGTGGTTTCACGAATTATGCCCTCCACAATACCAACCAAAGGCAAGCATCACATAACCCGCATGATCCAACTGTACACTTCTGCAAGATTGGTGGTCATAATGTCATACCTTACGTCGTGAGTGTCATAGAGTAGAGACCAATGCTCCCTACTCTCGAATTTAATCCAATCTGAGAAGCATGGAACTTTCATCCTCTGCCGTTTGTGGAACGTCTGTTGGTCATCAGTGGACAGAGAACAAAGTGGCTCCGGATCACCTCTAGATTGCTGCCTTGTGGCCTTCTCATGCTTGTATTTTGATGTCAGCTCATCAAGTTTCATCCACAAGGCCTTGAACTTCCTCTCTTGGTTTTGGCTACACAGTCTCTTGAATAGATTAGTCAATTCTTTATTCTTTCCAAAGTGACGGTAGAAATTTGCACCTAGATGGCGCATACACCATCGAGATTGAATGTTCTTCTAAGGATATGTCTCCTCTGGATCATGCTTTATATGTTGGACTGCCTTTATAAGTCCAGCATGTCAGTCATGCAACAAACAAACATTTGGCCTGCCCTGAAGAACCCCAATGTTCAAGTGCCGTAAGAACCATAACCAACTTTCGTAGTTCTCACTTTTCACGAAGCCAAAGGCAATTGGCACAACCTGATTGTTGTCGTCAACACCAATAGTGGTCAATATCTGACCCCTATACTTTCTAGTTAGAAATGTACCATCCACACAAAGAATGGGATGATAGTACTGGAAAGCCCAGATGCAATCACTGAGTGCAAAGAAAACTCGATGTAGAATCGGCGCACCCTCCGGGAATATCGCTTCTTTCTCTTCGAAAGAGAAGTATGTGCCAGGGTTACGCCTCTTCACCGTATCCAGATAGAAAGGCAGGTTATGATATGAGTCTTCAAATATACTAAACCTCATTCGAGCGCTTTCTGTTTAGCCCTCCATGCCTTAGAATAGTTGATTGTGTACTGAAACCTTCTCTCTATGGCAAGTATTAAGGCCCGAGGCTTATAATTGAGATTCTCTATAATCTCAGAATACATCACCCCCGCAATGTACTTGACACTTAGATTCTTGTGCCTGGTTACAGCTGTATCGACCACGCATGTATGTTGCACCATAATTGAGCATACCCAATGAATTCCCCACTTCGGTTGATGTGCGCGAACTCTCCATGGGCAATCATCCCTCTAGCACACAATGCCATACATTGTGCGGTTCGACTTCTTCACTCAAAATGACTGCCGGAGTGATAATGCCCAAACTTTCACGGCATCTTGAACTGCATCTTTGGTAGAATACACCGCATCCTTCTGGACCTCGTTCTGTCCATACTCCCAACGAGTGTCACGGCCCTCATTAATAGCAAGAGCATCATAACCTTGTGGTTGCCACTCGTTGGGAATCACATTGTCTTTCTCTTCATTGTCATTGTTGTCATCCTCTGCTTCCTCTTCTTCGTTTGAGTTGTCGTTAGCACCCTGCTCGACTGCTTCCTCAAAGTCTTGGTCCTCTCTCTCTAGCAAGTTAGGTATGGCATCTATTTCCTCCCCTTCATCAGCTTGGCCTTCGGCAACCCTAGCTATCATAGACGGGAGAGCATCCCTGGATTGTGGCACTTCATCCGTCTCGGGGATCAGCTCCTGGACTTGGCTACTCTGGTCGACCTCGAATGGTACTCCAGACTCAGCAACTTGGTCCGGTGCTGGGTCTAGAGTATGAAAGGCACGAGGAGTAAAATAGATAAGCAAAATCCGTTCCCAACCTTGCTCTAGCGCCTTTCTGACATATCCTCTCCACATAGCGGTCGAGGTAACAGGAACTATCTCCCAAAAATACCCTTCGGCTGCACAGCTGTATCGGGCATACACATACAACTTCCACTGCTCTCTATCCAATCGAAATATATGATAAAGCCACCGCCTAACACTCTCGATGCTACGCTCAACCACCCGACTTAAACTATTTTTGGTACATTGAAAACTACTAAGGTCAGCACCATCATGACCAACAAGTACTTGGCCATCTCCATAGTAAATCCTAAATGATGTTCTATCTGACATGCCTGTAAATATTAAGCAGCAAACAATATAAAAAATATAACTACATGTCTAGTGCGATAGATCAAATCCACTTATTTAGCAACAGGCAAATTAACTAAACAGAACTACATCTAATTACGTTCAAAGTATCGCTATATTAAACGACGAAAAACATCTAACAGAGTACGGTATGTTTAGATACCTGGAACAGCAGTGGATGCAGTCACCGTCGGCTCTAACGTCAACAAGCTAGCACGCTCAAGAAAGCTACATAGAATAAGGTATGTTAAGTACATCTAAATTATCTCTAAACTATATTTAAAGTGTCTCTAAATTATCTCTAAAATACCCCTAAATTATCTCTAAATTTTGTTCAAAGTACCTCTAAATTATCTCTAAAATAACCCTTAATTATTGCTAAAGTATGCTTACAGTACACCTAAATTATCTCTAAAGTACCCCTTAATTATCTATAAATTATGTTCGAAGTACCTATAAATTATCTGTAAAGTACCCCTTAATTATCTATAAATTATGTTCGAAGTACCTATAAATTATCTGTAAAGTACCCCTTAATTATCGCTAAATTATCTCTCGACTATGTTTAAATTACTCTAAAAGCTTCTTTAGAATACTCCTAAAGTAATTAAACTACCCCTAAAATAGTACTAAACTAGTCCTAAATTATAATTAAAATATTACTAAACTACTTCTAAATTACCTCTAAAAGACTACGAAACTACTGCTAAATTACTACTAAACTACCTAACTACTACTACCTAAAGAAGACAAAAGAGAGGAGAAGAGGCATACCTAGGACCTCCAAGCGGAAGGGAGAAGAGTGAGGCGCGGGTGGGAGGGGGGGTCTTTGGCCTCCCTTTATAGCGCTCAAGTTCGGCCGTTGAAGTGCCGATCTAAGCCGATCGGCCTAGATCGGCACTTGGTGTACCGATCTAGGCCGATCGGCCTAGATCGGCGCTTCAACGGCCGACATTTGGCAGCCCCCGAGCCGATCTAGCCGGATCAGCCGTGTGCCGATCTAGGGCTGATCGGCCTAGATCGGCAAATCAAGTGCCAATCTAGGCCAGTCGGCCCTAGATCAGCACATCAAGGGCCGACAGAGACCTAGATTTGCTATTTTTCAAAACCGTGTACCAAACTTGAAATTTCATTTAAAAAATGTATTATTTAAAAAAAATTCTATTTGTGAACGGAGGAAGTAACTTCAGATTCTTGTAGTACAAAAAACTTACCATCCTGCAGCCTGACATGTTACTCTATTGTTTGCACCCGCAGCTTCAAATCGCTATTTTCACTTGTTAAACCAGTTGTATCTCTCTGTATTATACAGATATATAAAATTAAGGTTAGACTCGTGGAAAACTGAAAAGTGAGGTCTATAAAAAACTACACAATCTGCAACATATTAACAATATCAATCTGTAGGGTACAAAAAGTATACTTGTAGCTGGTAATAATAAACCAGATGTTAACAGCTTGTGGAACTACCAAAAATGACTACCGCTTTTGGGAATTCCCTGAGCAAACTGCACTATGTCTAATAGCTTCACTAGATACACATCCAATGAAACATTGACATTTAAAATAGCCAACAACCTTATCCTTCTGCAGATAAAATAGGCAGGCCACCAGATAAAATTGCTATGTTGTTAACAAACATGATAACAGTAAAAAGTTCTGACTAAATTCTCCAAAAGAAACATGAAAACACAGGCATATCTACCGAAGCATATATAGTTTGTGTTGGCTGCATGTAAAACGAGTGGTAAGTGTCTAGTACAGCACAACTAACTCTGAAACCCCAGTATTGAATGTCTAACTCATTCATAGACAAAGTTTGAGATAAGCAAAGCCAAAAGAAAACATGTAACATGGAAAACTGTGTTGATAGTGTAGTTGCTTCTGTTTGGAGAGTCTGTACTTTTCACTCGAGCTCTGCAATGTAGCGCATCTTTCTTTCTTTTGACCTAGCGGCTGGCTGGCGGTTTTCCAGGATCCTAAAATGTTTCAATGAACTAAAAATTATGAGAATTAATTGAAGTACTGTAAGTGCATCTTAGTGTATCCAGAACTTTAATTAATTTTGGTGCATTAATAACGATAGTGATTAAAAGCTACTAATCGTATTGCTAAGATAAATGCAGAGATTTCAGGAAAGACGACATTAAAATTGAAACAAAATTAGAGAAAAGCTCCGTTTAGTCTAAATTAGGCTCAATGGAACAAATTAATGATCTACATATAAATTTGAGTCTAGGATTACCGTACTGTCGTTGTATAAGAACAACAGTATCCTTGGGGGATACCCGAGGACTAGATTTGTGTAGGTATATGAAAAAGACTGCGATCGAGATTCAATGGTTGCCTCACAAACAACGAGAGACAGGAGATTTTAAACAGGTTCAGGCCTCCCGGAGGATAATAGCTCTAATCCTGTGTGCTTGTATGCGTGATTGCTCAAAAAGCCTCCCTCTAAAGGGTGCCCCCAATCCCTTTATATATTGTAGGGATTGGGGGGTTACCGTTTAGGGTTTAAACAAGCCCTTTAACCCCATTAAATTAGTTTAAAGCATCTGGGATCGTGAGCTAATAAATACAGCGGTTATGCGCTACATTAATTTGATTGTTACGTCTTAGAGTTTATTGCTATTAATGAGGTTGACCGACTGTTGAACGAGGCTTCCGAGTCCTGGCAGTCGGACGTTCTTCTGAATCCTGGTGGTCGGGCGTCCACCCGAGTCTAGCCGATCGGGCGTCCTCCCGCGTCCTTGTGGTCGGCACCTCTTCTAGGTCGTAATTAATACTCTGTCCTTCTGACCTAATCTTCTGTCCGATCATCATAAATATACTTAGAAAGGATCCCAGGGTCATATCCCCTACAGGAGCCCCCGAGCTCTTTGCGACAGAAAGATGATAATCATCTGAGTGGAGTCGAGAAGTTGTAAAGAGCTTTGTCTGGATGGATTCCTTCTTTGATTAGGTAGGAGCACCGACTAGGTGCACCTGCCGGGTGTAGCCCCTGAGCTTGAAGGTTTGTTAGGAAAAACACGCTTCAAGATCTAAAATCTTGTTCCATTACCATCGAGGCAGGCGAAATTTGTGCTCCCGAGCGTTGTGTCGATCGGGTGCTTAGTTGGAGTCTAGAGATATTTTAAATCTCTTAGGTTTTAAGCGAGAAGGCGTCTGCTGGAGTTCTTTGGTGAAATGGAGTATATGGGTCCCACATCATTTTGACCAAAAAGGGCAGCAGTTGCTGTATGTGGGAGTGTGGCCCATAAAGATTTTGGCGAAACAGGCGCCAATTGCCGCATATGGGCAGCTGCAGGCGTTCGTGGGGTTCACTGCATGCTCGGCAGAGAAAATGTCAGACTGCCGGCTGCAAAAGTAATGGAGTACGTGGGCCCCACGAAGATTTTGGCGATTAGGCGTCAATCGGAGTAGACCGGCGGCTGCAAAGTATTGGAGCATGTGGGCCCCATGAAGATTTTGGTGATTAGGCGTCAATCGGAGTAGATCGGCGGCTACAAGAGTAATGGAGCATGTGGGCCCCCTCTCGATTTTGGCGAAAAGGCATCTAGTGGAAGGAACTGGAGTCTGTCAGTTTCAACTGATGCAAAAAACACGCGAGTTCCTAGACATTTTGGTAGAAGGATGTCGGTTGGAGTAGTGGGCGCCGGTTCGACTTCTTTGCGTAGTCTTCGGATTTGTGTTGAACAGCCGGATGGATTCATTGGGGTGTATCAATCGGCGCAATAATGACGCGATTTTGCTTTACAAACTTGTCTCGAGGCGATGGCAGTGGATTAGGGGCCTGAACCATCGCGCGGTCGGTTGTAAATAGCCCTTGTAATATTTCATCTGCCGTACGCTTTTGCATGCTTGAAGCCTGCTCATCTTCTTTGTTGCGCCCAAACCTCTTCCGCTGGCTCCTCGCTGCCCCGACCGCCGTTGCCAGTGCGTGGTGTGCTATCGCAAAGCTGGCCACCTTTTTAACCTTAAACCCCTCGCTCCGCTGTGTACTGTCCTGATGGCTTCCACCAACTCCAGCACCGGCGTTGATCGCTCGAAGGAGTTCTGAAGTCCATCTCTTCCGAGGAGTGGCTTTGAGCTTTGGAGGCGAAGGGAGTTCTCCCGGCGCAGGCGATATCCCTCTGGCCTCCGGCAGCCCGAGAGAGGTTCCCTACTCCGAACACCAACGAACTGGTGGTGTTCGAGTCTTTCTTTCTTCGCGGGTTTGGTTTGCCGGCCCATCCTTTTCTTTGTGGTCTTCTTCATCACTATGATATTTCTCTCTGTAATCTGAACCCCAACTCCATTCTTTATATTTTCATCTTCATTCAACTTTGCGAGGTCTATCTTGGCATCGACCCCGACTTTAATCTTTTCCGCTACTTCTTCTTTCTACGAACTCTGAACAAGAAGGTTGTCGGCGGGGCTAGACTTCAGCTTCGTGATAGGAAGGTGGTAGAGTACATCGCTGTTCCCCTCCTGACATCTAATAAGGGCTGGCATTCGTAGTGGTTCTATATCGGAAACCACGAGCCGGCCCTATCACCGGAGACCGACTGAGTGCCGACCCCTGCGCTGACCTGGTCGGACCGCTGCGGGTTGGAAAATCAAGGTCAGGTGAATGAGCTCGTTCAGATGATTGCCCAGCTTCAGGGCGTGAAACTCTTGGGAGTCCATGTGGCCTTCAATTTTGTGGTCCGCCGAGTACAGCCCTGCAAGCACCGACTGCAGCCAGGGTACGAGTACTTGGGAAGGGCGGATACCTCCTGGGAGTCATCAGAGCCCCTGGGTGTGGAGGAGAGCAAGGCGTGGGTGAAGGATCTCTTCGCTGGCCGGACAGCGCTCGGCAACGATGATGGCCCGCTCTCCTTCATGCTTAGTAACCCCCGACCACCGGTAAGAAATTGCAGACTTATCTTTTATTTGTGTAATGATATCACTTGCCAGGTGTTATTTGCTATAAAACCTGCAGGGCCGAGAGGCGTTCTGCTCCCGGGCTCCTTTGCCCAAGCAGCCCCGTGGGGTCAGGTAGAAGGACATCGACTGGCCGATCAGCCTGATCGGCAAGAAGAAGAGGAAGGACAAAGACGTTTGTCCTCCTGCTACGAAGAAGCCGCGCACAACGGTGGCATCTTAGGGGAAACCCAAGGTGCCACCGTCATTTGCTGGCGAAGCTAGTGCTGACTCAGAGATGTTCGGGGGTAGGCTAGGAGTTGCTAGGGCGATGGTGACATCATCGTCATCGTTGCCGTCACCACCACCACCACCGCCACTGCCACCGCCACCGTCATTAGCAGGGGGCCCATCGGGCACACAATGACGGGTGAAAATGTGCGGATTTCGGTGATCAACCTGATAAGTTGATTTGTTGATAAGCTTGACCAATGCCATGTATGTTATTGATTTAACTTTTGCTTGTTGAGCAGTGTGCTAGCTTCGTTGTCCGGCAATGGTGACGCTACTCACCAGTCAGCAGAGGTTGGCTCTGGAGCCGTGAGCGGTGGGAGAGTCGACGTGGAAACGACCGCGTTGGTCGGCGTGACGCCCACTAAGGTGGTGATGGTGACCACTGATGTGGTTATCTTCGCGGCCACCAGCAAGTCGGCCACAACTTCTCAGGCTCTGACCAGAGGGGTGCCGACTGGAGGGGCGCCAAGTGGTGGTGCCCTGACCGAGGACGAGGCCATGCCAACCATGGCTGGTCAAGCCCCTGAGGTTCGACCAGTGGCCGTCCTGACTGGAGGGGAGTCACCCTCGGCCGCACCGAGTGGTGATGCTCCAGCCATCGCCGAGGCCGTGCCGACCACCACTGGTCCAGCTAGAGATGCTACAATGGGGGGGAGCCACCAGCTGACATTGTTGCAGGGGAAGCGAAAGATGTGGCGCCACCTGCTGCAGAGGCTGCGTGGTCAGGAGGTGGACCGGCACCGGTCAGTGATGAAGTGCAGCAGGAGGTGGCTGATTGCTACGACGCACTGAGCCGTCTCGGCCGCGCGACCAGCGTAAGTGATGTTTATTTCAACATTTGGTTTTAATCTCACCACTTGTAGCTGATGTTGTACTTGTTGCAGCGGGTGCTAAACCGGTTGGTTGGGAATATGGGTATGCTCCACCCTGGCCATAACTTAGACTTGGGTGCTCTCAACGCCTAAGTTCAGAGTCTGACAGAGCAGCTTGCTCGGAGGGAGGCTGCTTGGAAGATGGCGGAGAGGGATAATGAGATCCTCCGTGGCCAATTGGAGATCCGTTTATTCGGTAATCATCTGACCACTGTATTAGCCGTCAGCAGCATTCAACTTGTAGCAGTCTAATCCTTGTGATTAACAGACTGGGCTACGCTAGAGGCCTAGTTGGAGACAGCGACTGCATTGGCCGACCGCTCGGTCACTATAGCGGAGGTAGCCATGGTCGAGCGGGACGAAGCCAAGGAGAAGTTGGTGAAGACGGAGGCTGAGATGGTGGAGGTGAAGAAGAAGATTATTCTTGCCGAGAAGAAGGCCAATGAAGCAGTCGGTGAGTACAAAAGTACGGTCGACCAATATTATCGTCAATAATCGTCAACTTTAAATACTGGCTGACACTTGTCTTGGTACTGTTGCAGAGCTACATCAGCGAGTGAATGCTCAATTCGCCGACTTGGAGTTGCGCTTGAAGAATTCTCAGGCGTAGCTCGACCACGTCTGGGCGGGGGCGGAGACTCTGGTCAAGATGATTGGCGGGGAGCCCTCTAACGCTGAGTGGACAATGGAGCATTTTCTTGAGCGGCTCCAGGGGTCAGCGACACGTCTACGGGACCAAGCTCCGGATTTCATGCGGTCGGCGGCCACTCACGCGCTTGGCATAGTCCGGGCGTTGTACCCGACTGCTCGGATGGATCACATCCAAGCGGGGTGGCCGGCAAATGTAGAGAGGTCTGATGTGGTGGGAATCTACGTGGAGGTGGAGGATACGGCCACTGTCATTGTCCAAGACCTAGAACCGTATCCAGAAGAACCTGCCGAGTAGATATAAAAAAAATATGTAGCAAAAAGGAATTGTGTAGATAGTGAAGTTTTAATGCAATTATATTTTGGAAGAAAATTTGTACTGTGTCCGACCAACATTTTTTGATTTCCGAGTGATTGGTATAGCTATTGTTCGCAGCGTAGGGAACTGAGTCGTGTACACACATATGGAACGTTCAGTTTCACAAGTAGTCAGAAATAACAAAAGAACGAGGTCAAGCAAACAGTAAGGCGAATGGCGAGCCCCCGAGTGGGCAATGAATCTCAATAACAACTCATCAAAGCTAGAGCGGATCATAGATTTTGGGTTAGAGTGATGAGAAAGCGAGCACTCGGGGTCGGTTGGGCAAAGAAAAAAAAAGAGAGTAATTTAAAATTGAAAGAAACATCTTTATTAATCCAAGGTAAGAATACGTAGCTTGTAACATCATGGGTCAAAGCGGCGAAGATGCTCGATATTCCAAGAATTAGGAACACGTTGGTCGTCTTCGCGCATCAATCGATAAGAGCTTGGTCGGGTTACTTCTACTATAATGAATGGACCTTCCCATGGAGCAGAAAGCTTGTGAGTACCGACTGCAGATTGTACTCGGTGTAGAACCAGGTCACCGACTTGAAATGACTGACCACGCACATTATGGTCGTGGTATCGGCGTAAGACTTGCTGGTACCGATCAGGCTGAATGACTGCTCGGTGGCACCTTCATCATAGTGTTGAATTCTTGAGGACTCATGGAGCATATCCACCGGGAAAATGGCTTTCGATCCGTATACAAGGAAAAATGGAGTCTGACCAGTGGCCCGGCTAGGCTGAGTACGAAGTCCCCAAAGAACTGCTGGTAATTCCTTCATCCACCGACCACCATATTTGTTGAGAGGGTCAAAGATTCTGACTTTTAAACCTTGGAGTATCATGTCATTTGCTCGTTCACATTGATCATTTGCCCTTGGATGTGCCACAGATACATATTTAACTTGAATATACCGGTCTTCGTAGAATTCTCAAAAATCATTGCCGGTGAACTGGGTACCAAGATCGGTAATGATTTGGTTAGGAACACCATACTGATAGCATATACCTTGGATGAACTCCGCGGCTTTCTTGGCTGTACTGGTTCGGAGTGGCATAACTTTAATCCACTTTGTGAATTTATCAATTGCCACGAATAAGTGATCATATCCCTGGGAGGCCTTCTGGAATGGGCCGACCATATCAAGCCCCCAGCACGCAAATGGTCATGAGAACGGGATGGTTTGGAGAGCTTGAGCAGGGAGATGGTGCTGTTTGGCAAAAAATTGATAGCCTTGGCAGCTTCAGACCAGTGACTTAGCATCTTCGTTGGCGGTCGGTCAATAAAAGCCAAATCAAAAAGCCTTGCCGACCAGAGTGCGAGCGCCGGCATGATTTCCACATGAGCCCGAGTGCACTTCTTTTAATATTTCTATCCCTTGGGATCGGGTGACACACTTCATGAACACTCGGGTTGAGGCGGCCCTTTTGTATAAGTTGGTATCTACGACAACATATTGCTTACTCCTTTGGGCAAGACGGATGGCCAAGTCTTTATCTTCAGGAGCTTTGGCAGTGAGGCTAAAGTCGATGAAGGGCTGACACGTACTATAAAGAGAGGTATGTTGAAAAGTTGTTCCAAAACTTTATTCTCAAAGAAAAATATTTTTGAATGTGTAGAAGTGAGAAGAATTGGAGAGAATAAGCCACACCACACTTGGGTGAGCAGGCCCTTTATTTATATATCATCCATAAATAAATATTGAAGATTACAATAATCTTATCTATCTATATATAGAAGGTATAAACATGGAAGACTGTAATTTAGCCAAACAATAAAGTAGCAGAATTCTCTAACACCCCCGCCATTGAAGCGAGAGGTAGGCGAACGCCGAGACTAGTCCAGAAATCCAGAAATAGCTTGGAGGGTGATCCCTTTGTCATAATGTCGGGATATGACTCCCGATACTCCGCGATGGGCTTATCAATCTGGACCGAGAGTAGGCCAAGCCTGGCATTGGACACCGGTATGACCCATGAAGAGGAGTTTGTTTCTGATAAGGAATATCAGATCCTTATTTGGTAACCAAACTCTATATCTAGAAACTACCCAAGGCGATGGGATCAGCCGCAATCTCACCAACGAATTTACCGTCGAACTTGACAGATGAGGGTCTTCAAGACCCCGACCACCAACCTGGTGGCAATTGAGCGAGCACTCGCATCTCTCCCTGACACACCGGAGTTGTAGCGGGCCAAGGCTTTCACGCAGGTGGCGGCTATGCAGATCAACACCCTACTTGCCCTGGCTCAAACTCACTCCCTTTCCCATCAAGGAAAGGAAGTAGACAGTCAGGATCGGTACCATCCATCAGAAGCAGGGTAAGCTCCTTGGGTGATGTCACACGTCACGTGGACAACAGGACTCGAGGAGATCGCTCGACCACCTCTAGTCGCCTGAACAACATGATCCGCTCAGAGATCAATGGGCGTTAGGACAATGACCGATGCATCGATGGTTCTAGAAGCGAAGAAGATCGATGGGATTGTCATGATCGCTGAGACCACCAAGACCATCAGGACGATCATGGTGGCTTCCTGACGCTCACCGATTTTCTTCGACGAGTAAGGTGGAGAAAAGGCTTCTGTCCAACTAGAATCGAGCCTTACAACGGTAAGACAGACCCCTCGCAATGGCTATGGCTTTACTACACGGCTGTCAACGTAGTCGGCGGCGATAAGAGGGTGATGGCAAATTATTTGCCGGTTATGCTTTCTGCTTTTGCAAACAATTGGTTTTCTTGCCTGCTGAGGAATTCAATTAATTCCTAGGCACAACTCCATTCAACCTTTATCGGCAACTACCAAGGGACCTGGTAGAAGCCGGGCACTAGCTATGATCTACAACAGCTACGACAAAATGAGGATGAGTCTCTCTGTAGCTTTATTTAGAGATTCTTGTAGAAGAGGACTACCATCGTCAACGTCGAGGAGCATGAAGTCATACGTATCTTCATCAATGCTTTGCACCACACCTCTAAGGTGCACGGTGTCCTCATGAGGAAGAAGCCGACTTCAGTAGCACAGATGATCACTATCGTAGAGAAATATGTGGATAGTGAGGATGCCAGGCGGGAGAAGATGGAGTGCTCTCATCATGAAGGTATGAGTCATAGGGCAAGAGATGACCATCCGAAAGATAGAGAGGACTTTTGCCGTGGCCTTTAAACCACAGCGGCGTGAGGATGATGCCTTGCAGGGTGAGCTGGACAAGCCCTGTCCATTTCATCCCAAGGGTAATCATACCATGCGCCAATGCTACTCCTTACAAGATGCATTTGCTAAAGAAGCTCAAAACAACACTCGTCAAGACAGACAGCGCCGAGAAGACGACGACCGCCCAAGGAGAGATGATCGCCATCGAAATGACAATGATTTTTAGGAGCCTCAGAAGACAGTCAATATCGTCTTTGGGGGACCATCAACGGTCGAGACAAAAAGGCAGCAGAAGCTTCTCGACCGATGAGTTAATGCTGTTGAGTTCAAGGAACTTCAACGCCTATGTTGGTCAGAAGTCCCCATCACTTACAGCTAGGAAGGTCAATGGATGAACATCCTGAAGCCCAGGCGGTGGCCGTTGATGGTTGACCCAGTTATTTTTAAAGTACGGATGAAGAGGGTGTTGATCAATGGTGGGAGTGGCCTAGACATTCTTTTCTGCCTATCCCTCACCGATCTCGGAATCTCCATTGACATCCTTAAGAAGGAAAATGCGCATTCTATATCATAATCCTAGGAAAGGGGTCGGTACCCCTCGGCACAATCACCTTGTTGGTCACCTACGACACTTGGGACAATTTTAGGACTAGGCATGTGATATTCTGGGTCGCTGATTACGATATCCCATTCCATGCCATTCTTGGGAGACCCACTATCACAAAGTTCTTAGTGGTTGGGTACTACCCATACCTCGTGCTTAAGATCCTAGGTCCCATTGGAGCCATATCTATATGAGGGAACATCAGCACGTCTCGTTCATGCGAAAAGGACATGCAGCCTCGCGTTTGCTGAGGCCGTCGACTTGTCTGCTCAGATGGAGGAAACTTTGAAACAATCAAAGGAGCACCCCTCTGAAGACCTCCAAATTCCAAGCAAAGCTCCACCTACCACCGGGATTTTAGCCTCTTTGTTAGGTACGAAGAAGATCATCCTATCTAAGACCGATCCATCCAAGACAGCAGTTATCGGGGCAGGAAAATGCGCTAGTCAACTTCCTGTGCTCCAACGTTGACATCTTTGCATGAAAGTCCTCTGACATGCCTAGGTTCCTCGGGAGCTGATCGAGCATGAACTCCACGTATTCCTGACCGCAAAACCTTCGAATCAGAAACTCCGACGGTTTGCTCAAGATAGAAAAGAGGCGATTAAGGCAGAAATTACCTAGCTCCTAGCTACCGGGTTTATTAGAGAAGTGTATCATCTAGAGTGGCTGGCAAACCCGGTGCTGGTAAAGAAAAAGACAGGCCAATGGAGTATGTGAGTGGACTACACCGACTGGAACAAGCATTACTCGAAGGATCCCTTCAGATTACCCTGCATTAATCAGGTCGTTGACTCGACAGCAGGATGCTTCCTTGATTGCTATTCCTGATATTATTATATCAGTCTCAAGAAAGAAGATCAGGAGAAAACCCCCTTCATCACCACGTTCGGCACATACTGCTATACCACCATGTCATTTGGGCTCAAAAAAGCAGGGACTACATACCAACGAGCCATCCAACATTGCCTATCTGACCAAATTAGCCACAACGTTGAAGCCTACGTGGATGACATGGTCATTAAGTCCAAGGAGGAAGATGATCTGGTTAGTGACATCGCTAAAACATTCAACACCCTATGAAAATTTTGATGAAAGCTGAACCTCAACAAATGCGTCTTTGGGGTACTGTCGGGACAATTATTAGGATTCATCATCAGCAACAGAGGCATTGAGGCCAACCCAGATAAAATAACTACAATACTCAAAATGGAGAAGCCTAAAAATGCAAAGAAGGTGCAAAAGCTCATAGGTTGCATGACCGTCCTTGGGAGATTTATCTCCCAGCTAGGCAAACGCAGAGCTCCCCTCTTCAAGCTTTTAAAGAAAGAAGTCAACTTCCAATGGATGGATGAGGCTGGCGAAGCTTTCAACACCCTAAAAAAGTTTCTGACCTCACATCCTATCCTCACAGCGCCAAATCTAGAGGAGATCCTCCTTTATATCACCGCCACAACAAACGTTGTTAGCACCACCATTGTGGTCGAGCGACCTAAAGAAGGGCACGTATTCCTGGTCCAATGCTTGGTATACTTCATCTCAGAGTTACTTGGGCTATCAAAGACGAGGTATCCGCTGGTGCAAAAGCTTCTTTATACCTTCTTGCTCATAGCACAAAAACTCAAACACTACTTTCAAGCACATAAAATTGTGGTAGTCACAGAATTCCCTCTCGACAACATACTTCATAACCGTGATTCCACGGGCTATATCGTGAAATAGGCAGTTGAACTCGGTGAATACACGATGGAGTTCTGATTCCGCACCCCCAAAAAATCTCAAGATCTCATCGACTTTGTGATAGAATGGACTGAGATCCTGCTACCCCACAGTCGGGAGATCAATGAGTACTGGACAACATACCTTGATGGGTCACTCAACATAGACGGGCTGGCATCGAAGTACTTCTTATATCTCCAAAGGGACAAAAGCTGAAGTACATGCTGCACCTATTATTCTAGGCTTCCAACAATGCAGCTGAGTACGAGGTCATACTTCATGAGCTTTGAATCACAATCTCGATCGGAGCCAAGCATCTCATGGTCTACAGGAACTCTAAGTTAGCCATTAGCTAGGTAAACAAGGATTGGTCTTGTACCAGCGATAAGATGGACGCTTACTGTGGCGAAGTTTGGAAGGTTGAATACAATTTTTTTGGGCTAGAGTTTCATCATGTTCCAAGGGATGACAACATTATCGCCGATGCCTTAGCTCGATTGGGATCTTCCAGAGCCACGGTGCAGGCTGGGGTGTTCGTCCAAGAACTCATCAAGCCATCTGTCAAGACCAAAGACCTCGACAACATGGATGACCCGGGTAAAGAAGCTGTCGTGATGATCGAAGACATAGAAGACTAGCCTATGCCTTTTATAGACTATATTATAAAAGGCACAATCCCAGAATGTAAGGTCGCCACCGAGCGCTTAACAAGACATAGTAAGCAGTATGTTGTGGTTGGGTCTAACCTCTACAAACGAGCGGCATCGACAAGGGTACTCCAGAAGTGCATTTTACAGAGTGAAGGGCTCGAAATTCTCAATGAGATCCACTTGGGGATGTGTGGGAATCATGCAGGGGCCCGTACTCTTGTTGGCAAAGCCTTGCAGTCAGGATTTTACTTGCCAACCGCTAATAACGATGCCAAGGAGCTAGTCAAGAGGGGCACATGATGTAGTTCTTCACAAAACAAAATCATCTACAGCACAGGCACTTGAACCAATCCCACCAACATAGCCCTTCACATGCTGGGGGCTCGACATGGTTGGGCCATTTTAGAAAGCTCCTCAAGGGATCGACCGACTACTAGTCACAATTGACAAATTCACCAAGTTGATTGAAGTGATGCCTCTGAAGACTTGCACCACCAAAAAAGCCGCAAAATTCATCGAATGCATCACATATTGATTCAGTGTCCCACACCAGATCATCATGACCTCAGGACTCAGTTTATGGTAAATGATTTCTAGGAGTTCTACGAAGAGTGATCCATAGAAGTCAAATACACATCCATCACGCATCCCAGGGCAAATGGACAATGCGAGCACGTGAACAAGATGATCCATCAAGGACTAAAAGCTCAGATCTTCGACCCCCTTCAAAAATATGTGGGACGGTGGCTATAAGGACTGCCGACCGTATACTAGGTGCTTCAAACACAACCCAACAAAGGGATGGGACATACCCCTTTCTTCCTAGTATATGGATCCGAGGCAATACTCCTAGTGGATATGCTTCATAAGTCACCTCGAATCCAACACAACGAGTAAGGGATGGCCAAATAGACTAGAGCCGAGGACATCGACTCCATTGAAGAAGCTCAGCTCACCGCCATGGTACAATCTGACTGGTATCAACAGGCTTTACGCTGATACAATGACCATAATGTGCAAAGCAGAAGCTTCAAGGTCAGTGACCTAGTTCTCCATGTTAGCATTATGCCCTAAAGGTAACATGGAGATGTTGTATGAGGCATACTATGTTTATGAAATAAAGTTACTGTTCTTTGAAATAGATTGTCATTATGGATCAACAAATGCGTGATTTATTCATAAGACTCATAATGTGACTATTTCTAAAAGATCCCTGATTAGATATAGGTTATATATGGAACAGATATGACTAAGATCGGCATGTGTATTGATTGATGATCATGTCTCATGGATCATAGGTATAGAGATACCAACTCAATAACATAGATGTATGTTGAAGAACTATTGAGATTCCACATGTCATCAGTTGGTCTCAGTAGTGTTTATGTAAAGTCCTTAGACCTGAGATCATCATGGTTCCCAACATATATAGTAGCTTACTTTAGGACTACTAAACGCTATTCTGTAACTGGGTAGTTATAAAAGTAGTCATCGGGTCTGCTATAAAATATGTAGTGGGATGTGAGTGGTCAAGATAGAATTTGCCCCTCCTTAAAAGGAGAGATATCTCTGGGCCCCTTGATGTAATGGATTATGGAAGCGCATGGCCATGCCGATATGATTAAAGAGTTAGTCATAGGTTATAATCTAATATGGAGATCAAGAGAAGATTGAGCTATTGATAGGATGGCACGAATCTCACCTTGTGCTCGATCGATATCGTGAGGCAAAGGGATATGTACATATGGAACATTACAAGGTTCAGCCGGTAAGATCTTTACGTATACTTAGGTTAATATGTTTTGCTAGAGGCCACTGTTAACAGAGTATAGAAAGGAGTTTTATATATTAACTAAGCTATACGTTAACCTATAGGGTTACATACTTAATGGGTTGGAACATTGGATTCGAATAAGATTCGAATTTAGCTCATTTTGGATAGAGATCCAAATAGATTGGATGGAGATCTGAGTAGAGTCCTGGTTGGTCCTAGGAGGGCCCAAGCTAGGATGTCTATATTTGTGAGGGTGCAGGGCATAGGGTTACAGACTTAACGGGTTGGAACATTGGATTCAAATAAGATTTGAATTTGGCTTATTTTGGATAGAGATCTGAACAAATCAGATGGAGATCTGAGTATAGTCCTGGTTGGGCCTAGGAGGGCCTAAGCTAGGATGTCTATATTTATGAGGGTGCAGGGCATAGGGAAGCTAAGCTTTTTCCTTACATGTAGATGCATTATCTCGTGCTAAGTTGTTAGCCACCGAGAGAAAACCCTAGCCGCCACCTCTCGAGAGCTTGACCATCTCGCCGACCGCCTGGGTGTTAGTACACCATCGGCCGGTGTTCCCACCCTGGATGTGTGGATATCAGTAGAGGCGTTGCTATTCTGCTTCGCATCGGCATCGGTGTCACTGATTGGATCAGTGGCGTCATCGGCTGCTTCTCGAGGACACTGCGTTATTGGGCGAAGGCTTCTCGAGGAAGTCCTCAGGAGTTCTCGAGGGCGTTGATTGGCTTCCCATGGACGTCAATCGGCTTCCTGACTACATCAGCACGCTCTAGTTGGATCAGCTCGCTACTCTAACTCTCCTTCCACTGCAATGTGTTCCTGAGGTAATGATCTATGGTCCCTCTCTTAGCAAGATATCCTGGTATGCGCGGTAGAAAAATTTTGTTTTTTGGTTTGCGTAGCCTCCGCGTTACCCAACAGTGGTATCAGAGCCATCTTGTGTAGATTATGATCTAGATCGGTGCATATAGTTGATATACGGTTATAGTAGATTGGATCTATTGTAGTCTAGATCGATCAGTTCAAGTGATGAATCGAATGGCGGTATGGGTTGATGACATCAATCGGTATACGGGGTAGTTGTAGATTGGATCATAACACTCGAATCGCTATATGTTGTTGCATCGGATACAAACACGTATCGTAATCTGAGTAGGTTACTGATCCGATCACTTCGAGCACCTCCCGATTGGTCTTCTCGACCACTATCAATGGCTCCCGAGCGCATCGCCCGACCACCTGGCCGACCCCATCAGCTAAAAAAAACTGGTTCCCGAGAGGTTGTTTTGGATCAGGGTAAATTGTTTGTCCTGAGTAGTTTTTCTAAAGCAACTTCATAGATCGGGACCGCCATGTGTGCACGCCTTATACAGAGTCACGCCTTGTATAGAGTCCTAGTTCACATCGTTAGCTAGAATGTGATTCTATGTCTAACTTATTTTTACAGAGAATGATGTGAATGGTATGGCCCTATATAAATTGTAAGAATGTATGTGATGCATGTAACTCTTATGCATGGCTTGAATGTCATGATCTTCAGCTATGTGATAGCTATCTCTGCTGTATTTGCCAACCCGCGTGTCGGGTGCTTGAATCAATATTTGTAATCTTCATTTTCTAGCTATTATTGTAGTAGTCTAGACATAAGATTGTAGGATTTCAAGCATGGTGGCCCGAAGGAGTGTTGTGAACGATGAAGATCATCTATACCACTAATGAAGATGGAGATCACCATTTGTTTGGGCCATACTAATTCACAGTTAATTGTGTTTATCGGTGATATCTTCTATCATATTTTCATGCTATATCATGTTTGATATGTTGTCATGAAAGGATAGAATCGCTCAAAAAAATTAAGTTTTCAATGCCTTTCCAATTACTGCACCTAACACGGTAATATTCATCATTTGGTGGGTCTGCCAAAGCAGAGTGCCGGCAATTACCATTGCAAGTTAGGATAGATGTCGAACATCTATACGTAGAAACTTTTGGTTTACTGAATAAGGTTATCAAAATAGTTTTGGACCTTAGGGCATCAGGTTAGGGCCGGAGCATGGTGATGCTAACCCAACAAATAGGAGTCACATGGAGATGTGATTAGCAAAATATTGCTTTCCCCATGTCATTAATTTCTAGCAGTGAAACCAAACCACAATAGGAATTAATGAAATGAGGATCCTGACCCACTATGTACCCGAGAGGGAGGTTTTGATTTCAAAAAGCATAGAGGAGAATCTTTTGTTAAATAGTTTAATGAAATATTAACATAAACATAGGCGCTAAACTTTACATATCTTATATTATAGATTATGTCAGCCTCTACCACATCTAGTTCTTTTAATTTATGATCTATCCTTGAGAAAGAAAGTTTAATGGAACAAACTTTATGGATTGGAATAGAAATTTGAGAATTGTTTTCAAACAAGAAAGAAAAGAGTATGTTCTTGAATGTCCCTACCCTGATGACTTGCCAGATAATGCTACTATGGCTGCATGGCGTGCTTATGAGAAGTACAATAATGATTGGCTTGATGTGAGCTATCTCATGCTTGTCACAATGTGTTCTGAGCTTTAGAAGCAATATAAGAACACAGACGCTTACAATATCATTGTTGGTCTGCGTGGCCTATTTGAGAACCAAGTAAGGGTCAAGAGGTTTAACACCTCAAAATCCTTGTTTGCACGTAGGCTTGCTGAAGGAAATCCCATCAGTCTCCATATTATCAAGTTGATTGGTTATATTGAGAGTCTGAAAAAGCTAGGCTTTCCCCTTAGCCAAGAGTTGGCTACTGATTTGATTCTTCAATCACTGCCATCGAGTTTTGAACCATTCATACTCAATTATCAAATGAATAGCATTGACAAAACCTTGACAAAACTGCATGGGATGCTGAAAACCACCGAAGAGAGCATTAAGAAAAACAACAATCATGTAATGTTGTTGCAGAAGGGCAAGAAACAACCCTATGTCAAGAAATATGCGGTCAAGAGGAAATTAACTCCCGATGAGATCGTGAGCAATTCCAAGACCAAAAAGGACAAGAAAGGGGTGGCTCAAGTTGCAGTATGCTTTTACTATAAGGATCCAGGTCATTGGAAGAGGAACTATAAGAAGTACTTGGAGGATCTCAAGAAGAAGGGAAGTACGACTTCCGCTTTAGGTATAAATGTTATAGAAATCATCTTGCTACTTCATCTTTTGATTCTTGGGTATTTGATACCGGATTAGTTGCTTACATCTACAAGTCATTGCAGGGTCTCAGAAGAAGTAAAAGTTTAATTAAAGGCGAAGTGGATCTTCGCGTGGGCAATGGAGTAAGAGTTACTACCGTTGCTGTCGGCACCATGCCATTGTCTCTACCTTCAGAATTAGTTTTGGAATTAGATAATTGTTATTGTGTTCCAACTTTATGTAAAAATATAATTTCTGCTTCATGCTGGCAAGCAGAAGGTTATGACTTTAGATCAATGAACAATGGTTGTTTAGTTTACCCTAGAGATATGTTTTATTATCATATTCCATTGGAGAATAGATTATACATTTTGAATCTTGAAGAATCTCACGTCTATAACATTAATATGAAAAGGCGGTGTCTTAATGATTTGAATCCCATATTTATTTGGTATTGTCACCTAGGTCATGTAAATAAGAGACGCATGGAGAAGCTCCATAAAGATGGTCTTCTCGACTCTTTTGATTTTAAATTATTTGAGACATGTGAATCTTGTTTACTTGGCAAGATGACAAAGGCACCTTTCATAGGTCAGAGTGAGAGGGCAAGTGACTTATTACCACTCAAACATACTGATATGTGTGGAACAATGAGCTCAGTAGCCAAAGGTGGTTTTTAGTACTTCATAACTTTTACCGACGACTTCAGTAGATATGGATATATCTATCTGATAAGGCATAAGTCGGAGTCCTTTGAAAAGTTCAAAGAATTCTAGAATGAAGTACAGAATCATTTAGGTAAGATAATTAGGTTTCTATGATCAGATCGTAGAGAAGAATACTTGAGCCTTTAATTTGGTAATTCTCAAAAGGATTGCGGAATTGTTCCACAATTGACTCCACCCAGAACACCTCAGTGGAATGGGATTTCTGAGCGGAGAAATCGTACCTTATTAGATATGGTCTGATCAATGAAGAGCCAAAGTGATCTTCCATTATCCTTCTAAGGATATGCTCTTGAAACAACCGCTTTCACACTAAATAGGGTTTCATCAAAGTTGGTTGAGAAGACTCCATATGAGATATGGATAGGACATCATTCTAATCTATCTTTTCTTAAAATTTAGGTGATGGTCAAGGCGGTGCCCCAATTACGGAGATTGCATCCTGCCTCCGTGCGGTGACCGTGGGGATACTAAAGCTGATTTCTCCACTCCCCGAAGCGCACGCTATCCATTTGAATCTCTTCCTTTCATAACTACCAACTCTTCTGCTTTCCTCTCCTTCTTCATTCATCTATCTGGCTCCTCGCCACCCAAGTCACCACTGCGGCTACGTGGTCTGCTACAAGAAAGCTCGCCGGTTGTTCTAACTCAAACCGATGGCTTCCGCAAGTCCATCGTAATCTTTGGCCTCTCTGCCCCCACCGCTAGGGTGGGAGAAGTCCAAAATGTCCAAGGACAAGCTGCTTTATCTGGTGGTGGCTGGATTTTTGCTAGAGCGGGCGGTGTTGGGGTGGCGCTAGGTGAAGGAAGGGGAGTTCCCGACGCCGAACACCCATGAAATCGTCCTATTCAAGTCCTTCCTGGAACATGGGCTTGGTCTGCCCGTGCACCAATTTCTCTAGGGCCTTCTTTACCACTATGGTGTCACCCTTGGCCACCTCACACCCAACTCGATCCTCCACATCACCATTTTCGTGCACCTGTGCGAGGCGTACCTAGGAGTGGATCCACATTAGAACATCTTCTGGTACTTTTACGTTCTCCACCATTCGGCAGGGACCAATGCGATCGGTGCGGTGACACTCCACCTTCGCTCCGCACGATCTGGCAAGTATCTGTGGATGTCTGTCACCTCTTCGAATAAGGAGTGAAGGCAGAGTGGTTCTATGGGGCAAACCACCCTCCAGCCATCGGAGCGGAGATCCGCCCAAAGCCGGTGCCCCTGACGAGCTAGGGTGAACAGTGCTCGTCAGTCGATGAGGATCAGGTCCGGGAGCTGGTAGACATGGTGAAGCAACTCTGGGAGAGCGGGTTGACTGAAATCGGGGTCGCGGCCTGCTTCTTGCTGCAGTGGATATTTCCGTTGTAGGCCCAGGACATGGCGGTCTACGAGATGGTCAGGCCTTTTGACCCATGAGCTCTAGAGCCCGGGTGGATGCCCCGAGCTGAGGTTGCAAAATATCTCAACTCCTTTTTCACCGGGAAGCCTAGCTTCCTGGATGACCTCGGGTTCGCGACGTATTGCATTTCGAACTTGTGACCCCATGTAAGTCTCTAACCTTTCATTCTTATTTTTTGTTGTTCTTTGTTTTTCGTTTTTGTCTTGTACTGATGCTTGACCATCCACATGGTGTGATGCACCCTAGCTGCAGGGTAACGCTATGTCCTAGAAGGTGAAGAAATCAAAGCCATTGATTTAGGAGAAATCTTGCGTGAAAAGACATTCAATTCATGAGTTTTTAATTTTGAATATCTAGAGAGTATCCAAAGTATGAGTAGTCATGCCTACCGACTCTTGAATTGAAGTAACTTTCATCTTCCAAACCGACATATCAAGCCCACTAAGTAAATGTATAGCAATTTCAGAATCAGTATAATTAGTAGCATAAGAAGAATCAACTGAATGAAGATTGCTAAGAATTTTATTAAAGTGAGCAAAATATTCATCCAATGTTTCATCGGATTTCATCTCAAATTTCATGTACTCTTTCTTGTATATGTCTTTACGCACTTCCTTGATTGTGGATGAGCCTTGATGATAGGCACAAAGAGCATTCCACATCACATGCGCAGAAAGAAAATGAGAAATACGATTAAAATCAGAACGCCCAACACCATTGATAATCAAGTTTCGAGCTTTGCAATTTGCTTCAAAAGCAGCCTTATTTGTGTTATTAACTTGATTATCAGTTGGTGGAACGTATGGTTTAGAAACATTTTCCCATATGTCAAAACCCTATGACATTATATAAGCTTCCATCTTTGTTTTCTAAAACTGAAAATCAATTCCATCAAAAATATAAGGCTTAGTTGAAAACCTCTCGGATTCCATGGTGGTTGTTTAAATCGGTTAAGAACAAAATAAAATAGAAACCAAGCTCTAATACCAATTGTAAGATCAAAATACACTAACCACGGCAACCAGAGGGGGGCGAATGATTGCAGTACACCAAAACTGACACCAAAAACAAAATCAGGAAGCTAACTCTTGACTAATCAGCAAAAATCCTAACTAGACTGAAATTCTCGAGGACTCAGCAATTTTCCTGAGTACTCGAATTTCCCCAGGACTCTCTCGAGGACTCAGCAAATTTCCCGAGAGCTGAAAACAGCCTAACCAAAGAATGGTAAAATGAGCGTAACATTAAAACCGTAATGCAGATTGATCTAAAATTTTAACATAATAAACTAGACTTTAATACGAAACTTTCTCGAGTGGTTTCACTTGAATCAAATTTACCAATCAAAATTTATGATCCTCGTGACTTGCTGTAATGTAAAAAGAGAGCAGATCCGATCCAAAAAATAAAACCTTAATTACTCATAAAATACGAGGAATTAACTAATGAAACTTTATAGATCCCTTTCTTAATATCCTAGCAAGGTTTTGGATGAATCAATTCAAATTAAATCACAAGTAAAAAGTAAAATCACAGAATAAGCCAAAACGATGCAAACCGATGAGCATTAAAAAGAAAGAACGTGATACCACACTCCTTAATGCTTGAAGATTAATCTTTATTACATAAGAGTGTTTACAAGGTGCATCCAAAGCACACCTCACCAAATCATAAATAAAGCCCTAGATGGAGAGCAAAAGGCTAAACCCTAATTTTTCTCTTGTTCCTCGTACATTGTTTCGCTCTCCCCTCTAGTTATTTAATTAACAACTTTTTGGAATCCTAATCCAACTAGGAATCCATATCTCTTACGAATCCTCAAATCCTAAGTCCTTCTAAATTTACTTCTCTTTCCATATCTGCATACATCCCATGTATGCCATATGAAAACCTCGCATCATTTCCATATTCACACACATCCCCGCGGACGACATATGGGAACCTCAACTTCACATGCCACATCCTCTAGCCTGAGCGTCCCACATGATATTCTCGATTATTCTGAATCTTATCTCATCCCCAAACCTAGTTCCAATCCTGTCATCAACCACGACTCGCCCTCAAACAATGCCTACACATGAACAAACAAAGAAACCCTTTTCCCGAGCACAAGTTCTTTCCAATTTGACTCAATCAGTTCAATCAATTCTTTCCAACCTAACTCAAACATTCCAATCAATCATAAACATGGTGAATTTATTGAATAACCAATTTAAAGCACATGATCTGACTCGAACATAAAAAATCCGAGTGATCCAAAATCCTGAGTGCTGAAATCTCTCGGGTGCTGAAATTCTCTCGAGGGCTAAATTCTCTCGAGGGCTGAATTTTCTCGAGTGCTGAGTGCTAAGTGCTCGACAAGAGTGCTTGACAACTCGACCAAAGTGCTCAACTACTTAAACCAATCAAAACCAATTTGTGCATCACATATCAAGATCAAACTAATTTGTTCATCACATATGAAGATCAAACCAATTTGTTCATCATAAATCAATGATCATACACATGATGTCATAAGATCTATGGTCCCTCTCAGCAAGATTTCCTGGTGTGCATAGTATAAATTTTTTATTTTTAGCTAGCGTAGCATCTGCTTCCCCAACAGTGGTATCAGAGCCATCTTGCGTAGATTGTGATCTAGATAAGTGCATATAGTTGATATGTGGTTGTAGTAGATTGTATCTATTACGGTTTAGTTTAATTGGTTCATGTGATGAATCATTTGGTAGCACAGGTTGATGAGATCAATCGGTTAAGGGGCAGTTGCAGATCAGATCATAACAATTGAATCACAATATGTTGTTGCATCGGATGCAAACACATATCGTAATCCGAGTAGGTTATGGATCCGATCGCCTCAGCGGACCACCGACCAGTTGGCTGGTTAGGCTGACTGACTGCAAACCTGTTGGTGGTCGGGCTCCCAATTACTGACTTGTTTGCCAATTGGGCTCCCGACTATCGATCGCTTGGCTGATCGGATTCCCGACTACCGATCAGTTGGCCAACCACCTCAAATCAATGGACAGATCTAGCTTTCTGAGATAGTCTTGTATTGGGATAATTTGATTATCCCGAGTAGTTTTTCCATAGTGGGACTGTTGTGTGTACAACCCTTATATAGCGTCATGGGTTCATATCGTTAGGTAAAATTTTATTCTATGTCTAACTTGTTTTTGCAGAGAATGATGTGAATAGTATGGCCCTATATGATTTGTAAGAGATGTATGTGATGCATGTAACACTTATGCATGGCTTGCATACCATGAATTTTAGCCTATGGTTAAGTTGTCTCTGCTGATTTGCCGACCTGCGTGTCAACTATGTGCTTGAATCAATAATTGTAATCTTTATTTTCTAGCAATTATAGTAGTAGTCTTGATTTAAGATCGCAAGATTTCAAGCATGGTGGCTCGAAGGAGTGACGTACAGGATGGAGATCGGCTACATCACTAATGGCGATGGAGATCACCATTTGATTGGGCCATGCTACTTCACAGTTGAATATGTTTATTTGTGATATTTACTATCTTACTTTCATGCAAGATATCCTGGTGTGTGCGGTAGAAATTTTTATTTTTTGCTAGCGTAGCCTCCGTGTTCCCATCAGTGGTATCAGAGATATCTTACATAGATTATGATCTAGATTGGTGCATATAGTGGATATGCGGTTGTAGCAAATTAGATCTATTATAGTCTAGATCGATCGGTTCATGTGATGAATCAATTGGCAACACGAGTTGATGAGATCAATCGGTTTATGGGGTAGTTACAGATCGGATCATAACACTTGAATCACTATATGTTGTTGCATTGGATGCAAACACGTCCCGACTAGTTTTCTCGGCCACTGTCTTGGAATGATCTCTGCGGGCTCTGGTTGCTGGACTCAGCTTGTAGGGTTAGAATTGGCTGTTGATTCTTCTGGATCGCCCCACGCCGAGTCATACTAAAAGACTCCAAGCACAGCTTCTGGAAATCTGCAACAGTTTGCTATACTTCTTCTCTCCGTTCATCGATCAAAAGTTCCATGGTGACCGGGAAGACAACATCATTGGCCTGCTCCGCCTCTTTCCCAGCCATGGTGCTAATGAAGAGGATTAGTCTTGACGTTTACAAAATGGTCCCACTGGGCGTGCTAAGAAAGCGTGTTGATGCAAAAATCACAGGTATCCCTACGTCTTCACACTCAAAGACCTGGGAGAGTTTGCTTAGCTCCAGTGCAGATCCTAAATAACCTAGAGGTGTCAGTAGGTGTGCCAGTCAATTTGACCCTGCAATTGATAAGGAAACAAACGTGAGATGTTCTAACGCTATCGATGATAGCCTATTGGTATCGGCATCGATAGCACGCTTGAAAACCGTGATGCATCATGGAAAGCACATGGAGTATAATAAATCCTTCCAATTGGCCCTAGCAGTAATACTCTAAAGTACCAATCCCTACAGTTCAAATCAAACCACGCAGCGCAGAGACATGTTATCGAGAGAACTATAAATAAAACAAAACCGATTGACAGAATAATAGATAAATCATCGGCTAAATCTCCGATGAATGCTGGACCAATAGATTGAGCCAAACCAACTCGTATGCATCCCCGTCAATGCCATGGATCGGACCCAACCGAGACAGCATGCCATTGACGATCGGCGTATGATCTAATCTAATACGATAAGCTAAACTGCCACGATTGGCCAACACACAAATTCGATCAATAAAGCATAATACGAGAAAATGAATCGATGCATTGAACCGATGACTAGCAAACCTACTCCATCTGATCATAGTATCGGACCCAACGGAGAATGCCATGAATAGATGAATCAGTTTACCAAATAGGCTATCCTCATCGAAGTTATAGATCAAACGCAACCGATGCAGCCATAACTCTAGCAGGGAATCGCCCTAATGCTACATACCTAAGGTTGGCGATGCACAAAAGGGTTTAATTGGTTGGTTGTGTGAACTCGTTACAATGACCCCGGGCTTACATATTTATAGCTGGGTGAACACGTTATCTATGGATAACACAGAATCCTAACTGACTTATTTGCTAACTAAATGATAACTAAAACAAAGCATCAGCCTACGCCACGCGTAGCCCATCCTCGCCTTTTCAGCTTCTATCAACGGCTCATCAGCTTCGTCGCCTGGTTTGCTAAGCCGATGGTGCGTTGGTCCAAATTCTAGTATCAACACCATTGAAAATAGCTATGAATCCATGTTGATTTTTTGATTTCTAATGAAACTTTCAGAATGCAGGGTTAGTTGGATGTTGCATTGGAGAAACTGCAAAATCTTATCAATGAGGATCCCCGAGATTTCCGCCCTGATCTTTGCCAGGTAGCCTTACCCTTTAGTAAGATGTATATGTTCTAAATTCCTTTTGTTTTTATCCTTCATGTGAACTCTCTGGCTCTCTGCTTGTGGTGTTTCAGATTACATGGAGGATGATCTTCTATTCCCCTCCACCAAACTATCAAGATCATATTGTATTTCAAATCTGTAAAAACACATAGAAAAAACTATACATGTATATTCAAAGGAAAACAGGCAAACTACTTCTGGTGAAAGTGTGTAGGACTTTGAGCTTTTGGAAGCTTCTTTGAGGTCAAGGATGGTGGAAAGATTTGGGAAGAAACCATATTTGAATAATGCTACAGAAGCCACTAAAGAACTCATCACTGGAAAAGTATCTGAGACTGAGCATCAGAAGCTATCCTCATATATGGGACCTCCATTACATGAAGCTGATGAGAATGTTATGACAAATGCTGAAGGTTATACATTTTTCTATACTCTAAATCATTGTATTTCTAGTATTGGGTTGTGCTTTGCCCTTAACGAGGACCTACATATGTATCATGCATTGAAAGATTGTCAATTGTCATCATTTACTGGTAAATTCGGCAAGTTCACCCTTGTTAAATAATCACTCACCTACTATCTTTGTGATAACTAATTAACTATGGTCAGGCTCTTTGAAATACCCAAAACATGGGTAAAATTGAGTGAACATTAAATCCTAGAATGAAGTTCTTTGTCTTTGTATTTTAAATGTGCATGAGAATTGGAGGACCTATTGATCTTATTCTTGAATGTTCACTGAAAATGTAGATAAATATAACATGCCTTTTATACAGTTTAATGACGTGAGATCTATTGCAGGTTCAATGGTGCTTGCGAATGATAGACATGAAAAGATAGCTAATTCTTGCAATGCACTTTGTAGGGGCAACTATGATCCTGAGGAAAATATTTCCTCTCTTAGAGAATTATGCATGCCATTATGTGTGACTCATCCCAGTTTACCTTCTTCAGCTCCACAAAATGCTGCTAGACATATGAACTGTGCATTTCCTCACTTTCACAAGAAAGCTTTAGACTAAAAAAGGATTGCCTGACAAGTTAATAAGTTAATTTCCATGCTCATTTTATGCTTGTATAAATGATTAAAAGATTCCATTTGTTTGTCAACTATGGCCTACAAAGTTGCTGAGTGATAATGCCGGTGGTTGATGCTGTTGTCGTGTATTATATAGCATTTTGTGTTACACATCATGACATTTTTTATATTAAGTTGCATATATTCACATTTTTCTTTAAACTATTAACACATTTATTGTCTTTTAATTTTTACCGTAGAGTTAGCATTGGCACACTACTAGTTACATTCAGGTAATGCAACTTAGCCATGCTTTTAAATCACAAAAATGATTAGGCAGTATAACTTCTAGTTATTAGACACTTCAGGTACTTCTGTACTTCTAGTATTTCTTACACTACATTCACTAGTGCGAGGTAATGTGCATAATCCATTCTATTTCTACTATAATTTCCTAACATTTTTTATACAAGGGTTCATTCTCTCCTCCTAAATGACGAAAATTATAAAAGTAAAAGGTTATATACATATTTCTATTCAAAAGTTTACGGACTTTTCGGAGAGCCTTTTTCAATCTACTATGGTAGTAGGATATGCACATACTTCAGATGGAAAATTCAACACTAGTTGCACTATTGAGTAGATGTTGCATACTAATGGTTTGAATTATGTTTGAGATCCGCTGTATTTAGAACTGCATATTCTATTCATGATGGATAAATTACAACTCTACAATGATGATATAACAATTCTCGTAATTCTTTATTGCTTATGCTTAATCCATTTAGGTTGACAAATGATACTTAGTGCCCTACTTTCCCACTCATGTCAGTGCATTAATCATCAAGCGCTATTCTTTAGTATTATCCTTTCAAATAGACTACTTATGATGATCAAGACATAAGGATCAAACAGATAATAGATATATGTGTGTCTATTACAAAGATTTACGAGCTTCGAGCAGTATCATGATAGCCCATACAGGAGTTCAATAAGACCAAAACTGATAGAATTGTGCCTAAGAGAATCCTGGGGGAACCGGAAGTTCTAGCTGAGAGCCG
>KE372650.1:216655-230958 GCA_000418225.1 Zizania latifolia
CCGGATTTGACCGGTACGCCTTCGCGACCCCTCTGTCCGACCGACGTCCGTCCGTGTACCTGAGTCACGTGCGAACTCCATCACGGTCGAGGCTTCTTCATTTTTCTTCTCTCTTCTTTTCCCGTTGACAATCACTCATCATCTCCATGGTATACACCATGGCTCCTCAACTTGTTCGGCCTGATGTCGGTAAGCGTGTGTGTAGCCTGAGGCCCCACGCTAAGCACTATATGGCCTAAGTTCCACGGGGTGAAAGCGGCACCGGGACTTCAAATTTGAAAGTCACAAAAAGATTTTCTCCACTTCACCAGAAAGAAACCAAGTTCTTAAAAAAAGGTTTCATACTAATTATTCCCAAATTGATGCAGATTATAATACAACTACTCCTCAGGGGGCGCTGCTGCTAGATCTAGGGCCTCATGGGATGCCACCGCAACTTCTGGGTCCTCAGGAGGAGGCAAGAACTGAAGATCATTGGTGATCGCGGCAGCAACACCTTCCAACTCTTATCGTAACGCCGCCGCCTGATCATCAGTCGTCCTGGCAAGCATCCTGCTCTCTAGCCGCCGAAGGTCCACCGATGAGAAGTGGGACTGGACATAAACCAAGGCCTGATTGGCCCCAGTTCTTACGCCTCATTGATGAGGAGGCGGAGCTAGGCCTCGAGGCTTGTCCTAAAACTCCACATCGGCATCCTCGACGAGGAGCGTGTACGCGCGCTCGACCACTACGCTGACCTCGACAGCGTCCTCCTCGAGTCCCCCGACTCAGGCGTGGGCCTTGAACAACTCTCCCTCGAGCTCCCTGATATGGACGTGGTCCTGATCGTGTCTCCCTACGAGAAGAAGAATGACAAAGGTTAGTTTCAAGACACGAAGCGCAAGGCCGGGAAGATAATCACCCGTAAAAGACTCACTTCGGTATTCGGTGGCCGTTGAATCCTCCAACGCCTTCGCCTTATCGAGGGCCCTCTAGGCATCCCTTTCTGCCTTCTTCACTGCCTCCACGGTGAATGTGGCCGTCTCAGCAGCAGCCCTCGAGGCCATCGCTTGGCGATCGGCCTCCTCAGCCATTCCGGTGGCATTATCAGCCGTCACCACCTCGCTAGCCGCCAAAGTCTCTACCGCAATGGCCCTACACGTCAGCTCAGCGTTCTAGGCCAGAAGATCGGTGTGCTCACACCGAAGCAACTCGACCTCAGCCTCAAGAGCCACCACATGGTCCGCGTCCGGCACATGCTGTGCCCAGAGCAGCTACGGGGCACAACAACTATTGAAGAAACCGCACAAGTTAAGAAGAAATCAACTAAAGGAGAAAGGGACTTACCTCAATAAGCCACGATAGAAGGACAACAACCTCTTCCAACAACGGGCCTTGGACTGGCTCGGGGGCTGCAGCCATCTCGCAAGGGGCCTCCGATTCGACCCCTGGCTCAAGACCATCCGCCACCACCAGGGAGGACGACTAGACGGCCGAGGCAGCCCCCGCCGAGAGATCGACGATCTCCGCCTCGAGCGCCACAGTCGGCGTGGCACCATCCCCAACCGCTGCTCCCTCAGCCGAGGGAACGACGCCTTCTTTGATGGCTAAACCTTCCATCGAAGGATTGATCGCCGCCACCACCGACGCCATGGAGGCGTCCTCACCACCTGGATCCAGGGCCGATGCCACCTCCAAGTCTACGGCACCCATAATGGTAGGGATCGTCCCACCATCCTCAGGAACCACAACACCCGATGCTTTGGCCGCCAAGGCACCCGATGCCTTAGCAGCCATGGTCATGGCCGGCACCGGCTGGTCCGCTGAAGGTCCCAAAGGGAGATCAACCCCGGCCACCCTACAAATCGCAACATATGGAGAACAGCAGAAGAGCAGAAGTTACAACGCACGTACATGCATGAGCCTTACCTCGACACGATACGGTAGGTCCTAGCGGCTGGGCTCTTCGGTGCTTTCGGCGAAAGAGAGCAAGGGGAGGCCAATGCTGCTTCAGAGATCATGGCGTCTTCCTCCTCCTCGGACTCCTCCATATTGAGGATCAACCGGCGCCTACCGATCGCTGGGGCCCATCCACCCCAACCTCAGTCAGCTTCGAGCGCTTGCTCATCCCATCAAGTTTCTTCCCTTTCTGCTTTGGGAGCAGAAGGGATGGCCCGGCACCTCCTCGGGTCGGTAGACACCAAGGCTGGTCAACACCCTGGGGATGCTCAGGGAGCAGCGCCTGTGAGAAGTACGCTGTGTTACCCTGTGGCTAGAACACATCACACCATGTGGGTGGTCAAGCATTAGTACAAGCACAAAACAACAATAAACAGGGAACAGGAAAAAAACAACAACCGAAGGTCAAAGACTTACCCGAGGTCGAGGGTTCGAGGCGCAGTACGCCACGAACCTGAGATCAGCCGGGAAGTTGGGCTTCTCGATGAAGAAGCAATTGAGGCACCTAGCGACCTCAGCTCGAGGCATCCACTTGGGCTGTGGAGTGCTCAAGTCGAAGGGCCTGATCATCTTGTAGGCCGCCTTATCCTAAAGCTACAGCGAGAATATCAGTCGCAACAGGAAGCAAGCGGTGACCCTGATCTCGGTCAGCCCATTCTCCTAGAAGTTCTTCACCAACTCGACCAGCTCTCGGACCTAATCCTCATCGGCCAAAAGGGTCTGGTCACTCTAGCTCGTCAGGAGGTTTGACTTTGGGCCGATGGTCGCCTCGACAACCGGTGGGTGGTTTGTCCCGTAGAACCACTTCGCCATCCACCCCTTGTTCGAGGAGGTGACGGGCATCTTCAGGTACTCGCCGGACCTGGTGGTACGAAGATGGAGCGTGACGCCGCCAATCACCTTGGGGCCCGACGATTGACGAAGGATGTAGTAGTACCAGAAGAGGTTCCAATGAAGATTCACTCCTAGGTACGCTTTGCACATATGTACGAAGACGGCGATGTGGAGGACCGAGTTGGAGGTAAGGTGGCCAAGGTCGATCCCATAGTGATGCAGGAGGCCCCGGAGGAACGGGTGCGCGGGCAGGCCATGTTCGCGCTCGAGAAAAGACTTGAACAAGACGATCTCGTGGGTGTCCAGCGATGGGAACTCTTCACCCTTCGTCGTGCGCCACCCAGACCTCTTCCATCCCAATGGCGGTGGTGGCAGCGGCGGCGGTGACGAACCCCTAGAGGCCATTGGCTTGAGTTGAAAGAGACGACGAGCTTTCTGGTAGCAGATGACGCAACCACAGTGATGACCCAAATGGCAGGGAGCTAGTAGGTTGGACGGAGAAGAGGAAGGGAGCAAAAGCTAGCAGTTGTAGAGGGCAGAGATTCAAATTGGCAGCGTATGGCTCGGCGGTGAAAGAATCAGTTTAAATATCCCTGCAACCGTCGCCCTAGAGTGAGGCGCAATCGCCATGATTGAGGTGCCCCCTCTGTCGTCACGCTCGTTACGGCCAAGGTGGTCCGATGGTCCCGCTTCTCTACCTGCTGGCTACGCTCGCGCGTGGCCCTATCAGAACCAAAACGTCTTTTCAACTGTTTCACACGGCTGCACATTAATTACAGATGAAGAGGCGCAAAAGTATCTTTTTGGACGCACCAGGCGAAGTCCGCAACGGTTGGGATCGTCTGCCCCTGTGGGTCCCATGCCTGGGGGCTCACACGCTCAAGGACCTTTGTGCCTAGGGGGCTCACCCGACCAAGGGTCTCCGCACCCGGAGACTTGTGTACTCAGGGACTCCTTAGCCCGAGAACCTTGCCTTCTCGAGTATCCGAGCGCTCGAGGACCCGAATGATTGAAGATTGGCACACTTAAAGATTCAAGATCATCCGTGCTCGAGGCCGCCATTGTTTCGGGACTTTAGGCATGGCCTTCTCCCAGCGAGGCCTCAAACATCAATGATCAAGTCCATCAGTAAAGTGTCAAAGAATTCCTCGAAGGTTTCATCAGGGGACAAGGAAGTACAAAAGGCTTTTCTTGCAGGATATTTTTTGACCCTCGAACTAAATGTTCCATTTAATTTGAGGTTCAAGGGGTACACCGTGTGCGTGCACCTCACACGAAAGAAGGAAATCAAAGCTTTTTTCAAAGATCATCATAATTCAGCAGAAGTATCAAAGTTTCAAGAAGAGCTCCTCCCAGCTTGTTTTGTCGAAGATTTTTTCAACCAAGCTAAGAAGAGCTCGGGGGCTGTTGTCGAGGATGTGACCCCTAGGTACCCTACGATTGGTCGTCCAAGATCCAAGAGTAGGCCAAGTCCAGCATTGATCATCTGGTATGCCCTATGGAGGGTGGTTCAACTCCGATAAGGCAGGTTGAGTCTTTATCGAATGATTGAACTCCAGATATGGCATAAAGAGATATGTTTATACTAGAATCCTTATAATTAGAAATTTACTACCCGAGTTCGGTAGGCAATCCTAGATCGATTCGGGGTAGAGTCCTGGGTTGTTGGACTCACCTCCTGAGTATATAAAGGAGGTGAGGCATCCCTCCTAGAGACAATCCAATCTAAGCTTTCTATCGTATTTTTCTTGCTTTCGACGTCTCAAGCCCCCATAGCTTAATTGTCGTATTGTAAGCTCCACCATCATATTAAACACCAAAACATTGGACATGTGGTTATTATCCTTCAGGAGATCTGAACTAGTATAAACTTTGACTCTTGTGTTCTAGAGTCAACCATCGGGTTCGAAGGCATTGCGCTTCCCTTACATACATCTAATCACCACCTCAGGTATCCCCTTAAATAGATTGCTTGATGATTCACCGACACTTATATATATTGTACTCCGTATTGTATTTGCCGCACACAATGCAAACCATGAACATGTTGCCATTCGTAGGATATGAGCGTTTACACTGTAGAGAATTCAGAGGCATTTCACTAAAAAAATCATTCATCCTACGAAGTTATCCAGACTTCGAGTAGAAAACTACTGTAGTAGGGAACCAACCAAACAATGCACAAACATACCTTTTTCACAAAGAACTGCATGGAATATTTCAAGCAAAGGCTTCCCATTCCATCATACTATCAGGCTAGCATCTATAGATTACAAAACATGCCAGAGTTCGAAGGTGACACTGTTATAGAAGCAACCCATGGTAGCTTGGTACATGTTCCAACCGCCTGATTTGGACAACAGTTTTTTTAGAGAGGATTTGGAGAACAGTTGGAAGATCAACTAAACAGAACATGTAAACGAAACGATGGGAGGGAAGACAGAAGGAAATACAGAATGAACAAACAGAACAAGGCTGGAATTTTATTTTAGCTGTCTATTCTAAAGGGCTCTTTAGACTACGGAGGATATATGTTCATTCACTATCACTACTGCATAGGTACAGTTGGCCTGGGGAGCATTGAGTTGACAAGCTCCTCGTTTATCTTCACTGGTAGCGGTGGCATCTGTTTCATGATATCTGGAGCATCATTTATCCTGCAAGAACGTTGCGTGAGCAGCAGAACTTAATTTTAGAGCTGTTGAACAAATTTTGGACCTAAAAATACGTTGAATAAATAAAATAGAGATTTAGTAGAATAAAGTTTTTGCATTGCATGGGTACAAACGTTAGTTGCTGCCTTTTCAGATTTTAGGACCAGAATCCATTAATGATCTTGTGTATTTGAAATTGTGATAGAAAAACCTTGGAAGTGCATATGTACACCTCCAAGATCAAGACCTAACAGATTTGACCGTCCTCTTACAATGACTAACAGCAAATCTACATAAGATATCCATGGCGCATCTACTGGTAATAAACTTTTAGCGTGGGAAAATGAATGAAAGAATGTTGAGTAAATTTCACCTTGGACGTCCTCTTTTTACCAAGGTGGCACTTTGGACCTATTTTTCTCAAAATTCACTTTGGACTCCCCTTTCTTGCCATTTGTTTCACATTGGACCCTCCCTTCTCCTCCATCAACAATTCCTCACTTCCTCCACAGTTGCCGCACCATTTCCTCACCGGCTGCTTCGTATGCGGCAGGGCAGCACATACTGCTCCACCTATCTAGGCCATCAGGAGCGGCTTCAACATCAACACCATCCACGATCACACAGTCCAGTACACCTTCAACAGCCGCAACCAGAAGCAGCCCATCCAGGACAGCTGCAACTTCATGCGGCACTGCCATCCTTACCAAGTAAACTCCGCTAAAACAAATCAGCTTTTCCATCTTTCACATAGCAAGAGCATCAGTGACAAATCAATTCACCTCGTTCCAATTGTACAAGCACCTCAATGACAATGTGTAAGTACCCATCGATCAAGTAACACCTAATTTCTTATCAACTCAAACAAGAAATAAAGAAACAACTCAAACAAGAAATAAAGAAAGAACCAGAGGATATATCGATGTCTTGGTTATGGCAAGTTGGCAACTCTGCTCTGCTGTACAGGTCCATGTGACCTCTGCTGGTGCTGTAAGCAGGAAAAAGAGGGGGCCTCGCAGATTTTGGTGTGATTTAGTGTGAACATTTGTGCTCCTCCAATGGCAATGGCAGCAACAAGGATAGAAGCGGAACATGACTGGTGAGGAGATGGTGCAGCAGCGATGGTGGATGCAGGGTGGAAATGCCAGTTGGGGAGAGGGGGTCCAGTGTAAAACAAAAGGTAAGAAAGGGGAGTCCAAAGTGAAAAGTTTGATAAAAAGGGATCAAAGTGCCACCTTGGTAAAAATAACAGGTCCAAGGTGAAATTTACTCAAGAATGCTTTCTGTTCAATGACAGTAAAGCAGAAGTACGGAAAGAATCATCCTCCCAAACTGATTCATTACCCATGACAAAAGAATACACCATTCTCCTTTCATTACATGCACTGAAACAAGGAACAAATCGCATCCTGTGGCTACTTAAAGGTATAAACCATGATACTAATAGCAAATAGTAGCATAGAAGACTTGGACAGATGGCATGAAACCATTTCAGAATTTCACCAATTTGATGGAACAAAGGATTCAAAACTTTCAAGACCCTCAGTATATTATCTCGAGTTTGGCACAGTAGAGAGATGTTATCCTGTATCTGCAAAAAGAATAAAATACGAGTAAAGATAGTGATGATATATGTAATAAGAAAACGAAAGAATAATTCTGCCATGGGTATTGGGCCAGAGCGCAGCCCAGTCGTAGGAACAGTACCGCATGAGCACTGTAGCGTGCCCAGTACCTGCGGGTACTGTAGCCCGTATTAGAGATAAAAGTTATATTTAGGAATATTATCTTTAAGGATTAGATCTTCAAGAGTACTAAATTGTATTTCCTTAAGAATTGCTGATAGGTTATTTGGATGTATTATAAATATACCCCTAGACAGGAAGAAATAAAGTATCAAACATTAAATTAAAACAGGTCGGATTGGAACCCTTCCTCACCGGCGTTGGCGTGCCAACGAGGCTAGGGGCCAAGGCCGGCCTTGTCTTCGGTCCAGATCTATATGAAATAATTCTGCACGTGACAATTTTGTATCAAAGCTCCCAGGTTTCCGATCGCGAGGGACGCATGCATCAAGGCGATGCGGCAGGGACGCTGAGCCGCTGCCGCCGCATGCAACTGGCTGCCCCACCTGCTTCTGCTTCATCGAAGCCACCACTGTGCGGACTACCACCGCCGAGCAACCGCAGGACCACCGCCACAGTGCTGCTGCAGATCAGGACACCACCGCAAGGGCTGCCGCCACAATTTTCAGATTGCTTGGATTCTTCATCCATGTCATCATCTTCTACGCTAAATGACATCATCAAGGCTTTGGCTTCGTTGTCTGCTCAGATAGAGTCACTGTCAGATAAGGTACAGGCGTTGCAAGCCTCCAAATATGAGCACGTCTAGGAGGTTCGCGCTTTGAACCTCGCTGTTTAGCACGTTGAGCAATCACAACAAGGACGATTTTAGTTTTTATCCGGTTCCTGGAGTATCTGACTAAGCCCGGATAGTCCAGGCCCTAAAAGTTTAAACTGACAAGTTTACTTGAGAAATTTCAAATTGTCTATTCACCCCCCTTCTAGGCAACTTTTAACTACAGGTGTCACCATGGACGAGCAGAAGGTCTAGGCCGTCAACGCTTGGCCATAGCCGCATTCCGCTCAAGTCGTGCGTAGCTTCATAGGCCTAGCTAGGTACTACCGCAAGTTCATCCATGGCTTCGGAGAGCTCGCCGCCCAACTTACCAAGCTTCTCTAGATGGACGCCTTCCTCTGGTCTAACGAGACCTCCACGGCCTTCCAACACCTCAAGGACGCTCTCACGTCAGCTCCAGTCCTGTAGCTACCCGATTTCAGCAAGCCCTTCGTCATCGAGTGCGACGCATCGGGCCACGGCATCAGGGCGGTCCTTTATCAAGGCACGGTCGCCATAGCCTTCTTCAACTGGCCAATACCCCCCGACACGCCGGTCTCACCGCCTACGAACACGAGCTCATCGGTTTGGTGCAAGCCGTCCAACACTGACATCCCTATCTCTAGGGCCACCCATTCATTATCCACACCGACCACTACAGCCTGAAGTACCTCCTTGACCAACTGCCATCCACGATCCCGCAACACCATTGGGTCAGCAAGCTGCTCGGGTTCGACTTCGAGGTCGAGTATAAGACGGGTCGCTCAAACATCTCGCCAATACGCTCTCGCGCTGTGACACTAAGCAGTCGCCAGTCATCCTCGCCATATCGATCGCTCGATTCGACCTCTACAACACCTTGTTGTAAGAGCTCGAGCAGGATAGCGATCTTCAGGCTTTGTGTGCCCGCATTGTCGCCGACACTTAGCCAGGTCAGTGGGCGATCACCGACGACATGATCACCTTCCATGGTCGCCTCTACATCCTAGCTTCATCACCGAATCTGCAAGCCATTCTACACTCTACACATGATGTCGAACATGAGGGCATTCAGAAGACCTTACACCGTCTTCGGGCCGACTTCCACATCCCCAATGCCCGCACCGCCGTCCAAGACTTCATGTGGGCCTGCGTAGTGTGCCAGCACAATAAGGCGAAGCATCTTCACCCAACCGGCCTTCTCCAGCCATTGCGTGCCCCATCAACGGTGTGGGCCGACATTGCCATGGACTTCATCAAAGGCCTGCCTAAGCTCCATGGTAAAACAGTCATCCTCACAGTGATGGACCGATTCTCCAAGATGGCACATTTCATCCCATTGAGCCACCCCTATATGGCTCAATCGGTGTAGTGTCATGGGTGTTGGGCCAAGGGTTTTGGTCTAGGGCCTAGCCCAACCGTAGGAACAGTATCGCGCGAGGATTGTAGCATAAACAGTACCTGTGGGTACTGTAGTACGAAATAGGGATAAAAGTTATATTTAGGAATATTATCTTTAGAGATTAGATCTTTAAGAATACTAAGTTGTATTTCCTGAAGAATAGCTAGTAGGTTATTTGGATGTATTATAAATATGTCCCCAGACAAAAAAAAAATAAAGTATCAAAGATTAGACTAAAACAGGTCAGATTGGAACCTACCTCGCCGGCGCCGACACACCGACGAGGCTAGGGGCCAAAACCGGCCGTGTCTTCAGTCTAGATCTTTAGGAAATAATTCTGCACGTGACAAATTCAGGATCTTGAAACATATTGATGAGGCAGAATATTCATGTGTGTAAATCGTCAACAAAAGCCATCTTGAGACTAAATAAATATACCTGCATAGTGCTAAGGTTAGTTGAGATTTGACTCAAGACCAGGGCATTAGTTTCAAGGAGTTCTCCTGTTGGACCTCCAATTGCTGCAGAAAGAGAAAAAGTGAAGAACTCAGCAGCTCGATATCCAGGATATCAAGCTCAACAGTCACAATATTTATTGACTTCGAATTGAGTGCATTTCACTTTAAGGAATAGCAATCAAGTACTTTTCCAAACAAATCCCAAAAGAAATACAGAAGGAAATTTATGCAAGATGTTCCTACATTGCAATAATTAAAATATGAACCAAAGCAAAAGTTAAAAAAACCATATGGTACTAACTGTGAAACCATTTGGTGAATATTATTGTGACTTACCTTTGGAAGAAATTTCGTCATCATCAACGGGCAGAGCTGGAAGGGGGTATGGAGGAACATTTGGTCGTCCAGCTATATGGACAAGTGGTTTTGATGAAGAATCTGAAACCTTTTCCTGCAGCAATTATTGATTGTCAGTGTAAAGCTTATCAAAACAGAGTGCATTAGCTACACTTGCGCATACGACATAATGGAAAGATAAATCTCACATGCAAGAAACTTTTTTCTCTTGATGAGTTGTCACATTAAAGAAAAATTTGAAAACCAGCATTTATATGTTTCACATAAATATAATTAAAAAACCATGTTATTCATATAGCAGGTGCAGAACATACAGATAACAGAACACCGTTCCAATTTCCAAGTGAAGAAATACGAATTCTCAAAAATGAAGTGCAGAACTATTAAAAATCAAGTCTGGGTATTAATATGAAATTCTAAACTCTCTTACACATACAAAATAAATGCCGCATTTCTTGGGTTTGGGGGTTACAGATCAATATAGCAAGGTCCAAGCTGGAGTTACAAACCAGTGTTACTCACTTAAAATATGACTAATCTTGCAAATGTCGTCTTAAAGATTAAATAGATGGGTTACCAAACTTACATCTTGAACAATGGAAACCATATTGTTGAGTTTCATTCTAGTTCATAGCGATGTCCTGCCTCTTACACTATACAGACACCAAAGCTACAGAACAAACTTGCTCCAAGAGAATACATTTATTGATTTACAATATGGACAACACCATTGAACCAGATTAAATTCACATATGCCTTTGTGGTCCATAGTAATTGGTTGAGGACTAATGACTATCAAACAAAATGAGTGAATCTAATATGTGATTTTAAAGGGATGGTTCTGACATCTTCAATTCAGAAAATATCACTACATAGTATGCTAGATAATTTGGAGGATTTTCGTTCTTCAGTGACTTTCCAGACTATGTGCAACCATGTTCTGGTATAAATGAACTTATTACAGTCAGCATCAATTTTCTAGAAAAAAATACGACAGTAATTAAAAAAGGAGAAAAATATATTTGTAGAACCTTTTTATCTTTGCTTTTCTTTGTGGAGCTGTGGTCCTCTTTCTTTCTCTTTCCACTTTCCTTTTTCTGCAGATCAAATGTGTATCATCAAATCATTCCTGAAAAAGGGTGATGAAACCAGGCACTATGATAATAGGAATGATGAAGGTGTACACTCAATGTTACTCACATTCATCCATCTGCACCACAAGGCCACATCTCGAACTGTTTTGTCTGGCAACTTCATGGCTATTTTTGCATATTTAATGACAGGTGCATCAGATGCATACCTGAAAGCAAATACAAAGTAACATCAATAGAATCATACAGAGCAAAAACAAATACCTCCACGGTTAAATGACCCATTGTGCCCCTCACAAGGTAGTCAAAACAATGTTCTTTACAAGCCCAAATGCAACATTTGTGCTATTATCATCTTGATGGAAAACAGATGTGTCAGTGCCTTGTGATAGGACTACTTTTTACGTTAGTAGTAGGAGTACAACACATTATGCAACTACAGAGAGTTCACATAATCTACAGTATAACAGAATAAAGCAAGCCTAAACAGCCAGGGAATAAAAGGCGACAAAAATAGTCTCGCAACATTATCCACTCTGTCCAAACAATGAAACGGATACTCCTAGTAGCATTACAGGGAGAAGAATTCACATGAAAAACGGAGAAGTAGAAGTTTTTGCATAGTTGAAACCCTAAATTATGCCCGTGGTAAAAAAATCTTAATTACACCGCATTATCAAAGCAATCGTAACCAAGACTGATAAATTAGGACCCAGGCGCCCCACCTAATCCGAATTGCCGAACTCCCAGACACGGGTAACCAAGCAATACCTGCGACTTACTTGGTAAGCAGCTCGTCGAGAGTGGTCTGCTCCTCCGACGACCACTCCCGCGCCAGGCCCGGGTCGTGCCGGAGCGCCGACGCCGTGCCGCCGGGGCTAGGGTTTGCTCCCCCTCCGCCTCCCCCGCCGCCGCAGCTGGAGTGGGACCCGTTCTGCGCCGCGGCGCTCGCCGGCGGCGGGTGGCCGTTCGCGCCCATGGCTACCAATTGGCGCGAATGTTGGTGCCCCCTTCCGGGAGTTTGCTCGCTGCTTCTGCCTTCCGACCACCGGGAAAGCCTCTCTCTTCTTCCCGCGACGAGTGGATGGGAGAATAAAAAAAACTTTTTTCTTTTTCGGGATCTTTTTGATCGATTTGGGGGATTATTTGGGGATTATTGCTGTAGGTTCACAAGGTACGGCCGTACGAGGCGCTTTCCCTTTCTTTTGGGGGATTTTTAGTTGCTCCTAATTGTTGCTGTGGGTGTACTTAATAGTAGAATTAAGGAGCATTTCATTTTTAACTTGTTTTTATTTTATTTCAAAAACAGACCAAAATATCTAGTTATCTACTTTGAAAATAAGCATTCTGATAAACATCAAAAGGAAGGCTCATTTTTCTAAAAAGGAAAAGGGTTGAAAAAAAAAATGGATGTGACATTTGGCATTTTTGAGTTGTTATGTTGTTTTTTTAATTTCGGGAATAAAATAGAGTCATGTCCAAATAATTTGTTTTGCGAAAACTAAGTTTGGCTATTTTTCATCGAAATTGAACCGCGCCTCTGGAAACGTGTACAATACCTAGATGAAGATACAAGTGAAAAGATGTCCATCTCCCATCAAAGACTAGTCATGATATATACAGTTTAGCTTGACCTGACTTATAATTTTTTATTCTAGTTAGAGCATGTATCTATACAATGATTTTTATGAGCTTGTACGTTGCACCATGAATGTCCTCCTTCCCTCTTTCGTCCCTCTTGGGTCTCATCCCAGATGCCCAATCTAAACAATGCACAAGGAGTTTATAGCCGACTATAATAGCTTTGAGGATTAGTTGATCGTGAGCTATAACGGGTTGGGATAGCGACAATAAGATAGAGATGGTGGTGACGGTCATGATATGTGACGATCCGATGGATTTTTAGTGAAGTCAATACATCGAAGAGCTCCACAGTAGTGGGGGGAATATAGAGGGAGCTTGGTTGGGGTCGGGGTAGTACGAAGCGGTGGCTTAATGTGGAGGCAAAACTCAGGGTAGTGGCCTTGGCACGACGGTAGTGTCCTCAATGATGAAGCGGCACAACTAGTGGATTAGGAAACACCATGGGGTTCGTTAAGAGCTTCGGTCGAGACAATTGGGCCAGCTCGAGGTGGTCTAGAGTGCTTTGGGTGCCACCAAACGGCCATGTGAAGGTGACGAGTTGGAGGCAGTATGCAGTCAGATAACTTAAGCGGTGGTGCTACTACATGGCGCAACCAAGCATAGAGATGACATCAAGACACGGTCGAGGCGGTTTGTATGCCAAGGAGGTAGCTTGAGTAGGCACATCGCTAGATGGCGTGGATTGCTTAGTCAATCAATCGGTGGTCAAGAATGGTGGCGCGTGCATGACAAGCAAGGGAAAGGGAGACAGAGGGGTAAATAGGGGAGACCATCTTGGTCGGCTGGCTAGGCTTGGCTGGGCCGGGTTGGGCTAGGAAAAGGGAGGGAGGGAAAGAAAGAAAAGATTGGCAGGGCGAGCAAAAGTGGAAAACAAACCTGAAAGAAATAGGGTCACAATGAGAATTGGGCCAAAGGCCAAAATATGGAAAGGGGTGAGCGAGGAGATGGGTTGGTTGGCGGAAAAGTGAAAACGACCATGACGGAGAGAATGGGGCTAAGGCCTTAATGGAAATGGCCCGAGAATGGGTTTGGTATAATTGAAATAGTGCCAATTCAAAATTTTGATCTCTGTTGGGACATCTATTAAGAGATAATTAGAATTTGAGAGTGGAGACTAAGGAAAAAAGAAAAGAGGAAGAGGGGGAAATGGATCTGACCCGATAAAGATAAGAAAATGTGACTTTAAATATTTTTCAAAAAAACTTAAAAATCTATATGCGCTTCTACGGTCCTGCCATTTTGTTGTTGAAGCCGCGAATGCCTTCCTGCAAAACCCACTCAGTCACTCACTGATGCTCGAAGAGGAGGCATGCAGATGCAATAAACACTAACTGCATTGTATTACCCGAAAGGGGACATATACTACAACAAAACATTCCTATGGAGACATCTTATTTATCGAATAGAGACGTTTTGTTTCGTCTTTCACAGAGAACAGAGATGCTTTTACAAAGCGTCATAGGATCGTCTCCATATGGACCGTCTCAAAATTTTAGAGACGCTTTCAAAAGCGTACCTACATTATTTAAGATGTTGTTAGAGACAT
>KE372650.1:248487-277050 GCA_000418225.1 Zizania latifolia
TCAACTTGCAATGAGTGAATATTTAAATACAGCCTCGTGCTGAGCATCTTGAAACCACTCGCAAGTTTGATACAAGAGGTTGAAAGATTTCTGTTTTTCGCTGTGTTTTTGTTTTTGCGCCCATTCACCCCCCCTCTGGTCGCTAGTTTCGGTCCTACAAATATGGAAAGGAGACAAATTCGGAAGGAGTTAGGATTTAAGGATTTGTAAGAGATATAGATTCCTAGTTGGATTAGGATTCCAAAAGTTGTCAATTTCATGGCTCATGGTGGTAGCCATAAGGCGTGTATAAATAAACTAGAGGGGAGAGCATAGCAGGTACCACGATCAAGATAGAAAAATTGGGATTTAGCCTTTAGCTCTTCCATCTAGGGTTTTTAATGTGGTTTTTGTGAGGGGTGCTATGGATTGCACCTTGTAAATACTCTTATGCAATAAAGATTCATCTTCAAACATCAAGGAGTGTGGTATTGCGTTCTTTCCTCTTAATGTTCATCGGTTTACATCGTTTTGGCTTATTCTATGATTTTACTTTTATTTGTGATTTAATTCGAATTGATTCATCCAAAACCTTCCTAGGACATTAAGAGAGAGGTCTGAAAAGTTTTATTGGTTAATTCCTCGTATTTTAGGAATAATTAAGGTTTTATTTTTTGGATCGGATCTGCTATGTTTTTACGTTACATCAAATCCCGAGGATCATAACTTTTGATTGGGAGGATTTGAGTGAAACTACACAAAAAAGTTTCGTATTGAAATCTAGTTTATTGTGTGAAAATTTCAGATCAATCCGAGTTGCAGTTTTAAAGTTACGCTTGTTCTACCGTTCCTTGGTCAGGTGGTTTTCAGCTCTCGAGAAACCCACGGGAAATTTCAGCAAATTGCAAAGCTCAAAACTTGATTATAAATGGTGTTGGACATTCTGATTTTTATCGTATTTCTCATTTTTCTTCTGCACATGAGATGTGAAATGCTCTTTATGTCTATCATCAAGGCTCCTCCACAATTAAGGAAGTGCGCAAAGACGTGTATAAGAAAGAATATATGAAATTTGAGATGAAACCCGGTGACACCTTAGATGACTATTTTGCTATCTTCGTTCAATTGAATCTTTTTATGCTACTAATTATTTTGATTCTGAAATTGCTAGATATTTACTTAGTGGACTTGATATGTTGGTTTGGGAGATGAAAGTTACTTAAATTCAAGAGTCGGTGGATATGACTACTCTCACTTTGGCTACTCTTTATTTAAAATTGAAAACTAATGAATTGAATGTATTTTCTCGCAAGATTTCTCCTAAGTCAATGGATTTAATTTCTTTGTCTTCCAATGAGTCTTCATCTTTTATATCATCTTCGAGTGTTTCTTTATCAGTTTTAAATAACTTGTCTGGTAAACAATTTGAGCAATTTGCTAAGGAGGACTTGTAAGAAACAGAAGAAGAGGTGGTCATGTTCGATGCTTTGAATGTGGTGAGATCAACAATATTCATGTTAACTGTCCTAAGTTCAAGAAATCATCAATGGAAGACAAAGAGGAGCGTTCATCTAAAGAAGGAAGATGAAGAACCGTAACTACAAGAAGATGGTACATCGAGTCCTTACCACCCTCAATCAAATTGATATAACTGATGTGGACTTAATGAGCGATGAAAGTGAAGATGAAGGCAAGGACAAAAAGAATGATCTCACTGGAATATGTCTTATGGCACGTGACAGGTAGGCTCCAGCGAGGATGAACTCTACAGCGATGAAAATGAAGTAAAACCTACTTATGATGATTTAGAACGTACTATTGTTCGTCTTGATAACAAATTGAGAAAATACAATAAGAAAGCTAATAAACATGAACTTGTTGTTGAATCACTCAATTCTGAAATTGATAGGCTCAAGTCTTTTATTCCTGATGATGATTCATAGAAATAATGTGATGCTTTATAATCTGAAATTATTGCTTTGAGGGATATTCATGCTTCTACTATTCATAAGCTTAACAATAAAATTGTTAAGAATAAATCTTGTTTTGCTATTGGTACTACCATGCTTTCTCGAGTTATTGATGAACTGTTTGTTACCAAGAACTATCTGAAAAAGATAAAAGTTGCTTTACATGCTAGTTCTTTGATAAATGCTTTATATTGTAGTAAATTCAATCGACTTAAGAATATAAAGGGCTCAACCATTGTGAAATATGATTCAATCTATTGTTCAAAATGCTCATTGCTTGAATTAAAACTAAAAAATACTTATGGTAGAGTTAAACTTTTATAAAATGACTTGCTTAGTCATGAGGCATTGTCCTGTTCAAATAGTCGCAAACAAAAGAGCATTGCTGATGTTTATAAAAATTGTGTTGCTTTGACAAAAGAAATTGATTATCTCCAAAGATCCTTGCAACTTTTTTCAACTGATAAAAAGAACATCAACATGTTGTTGGACACATCTAAAGTAAGCACAAATCATAGAGGACTAGGTTTTGATGCTCGTGCTTATTTTACTTCTCATCAACCTACTGCAATCAAGGTTATTCAAAGAGGTAAGATTGAGGTTAAATCTGAACCAAAGCAAACTATTTTTAAATCTGCTGGAACATTATCAAACTTAGTAACATCAAGTGCAATTGCTTCTATATCTAAAATAACTAAACCTGTTAAGTTTAATTGTTCACATTGTAGAAAAGATGGACATTTGGTTCAGTTCTATTTTAGACTTGCAAGACAATAGAAAAAGAACAGAAAAAAATCTTTTGCTAAACATAAGTGGCAACGGTCATTTGTGGAATCGAGTAGAGCAGTCGGGCCACAACATTTGAGGCGGTCGAGCCGACCCCTTTTGGTGGTCAGACCGGGGCTTAATCGATGGTTTGACCGACAGCACCCGGTTTTGGTAAAAGGTAAAAGTGGCACTAGTTTTGCTCGCGGAATTTTGATTGCTGGTGTCTAACGCCCTGATTTTTAATCTGGCGTTAATTAATAATAAATGAATTAATAAATGATTTCCAAGAAATTGTTTATAATAAAGAAATTAAAATACAAAGCTAAAATATGGGGCTAAAAATTTTATTCCAAAACAAATTGTTGCGGAAGAATTTCCTAAAATTCTTTTCGCTTTAAAATTTGCTTCCCAATGTTTTCCTTTAAATTTTAGAGCAATGGAATTAATCTTTCAAAACAAACATTATTTTAATGCAACTCCCTTCTTTCCTATGAAAGAGTTTTGTCTAATTCTTTCGTTATCCGTATCTTGTTTCCAAATAAAAGTCAATAATCATTTTCTTTCCTATCTAAAATTTGAATCACCGATGTCGTCCCAAGTCAAATGTTACAACTCATTCAAACCTTCGATTAATTCGTGTATTCTTTGGTCCCTAAATTAATTGGAATTTCTATCATATTCTCAAAACTCCAATTTATCTAACTTTTCCGAAAAACCATTAACCCTTTTGAGATCTCGTAGAAAGTCCATTTCTCCGGTTTCATATTCGAAATGGAAATCTCCAATTTCATATTCAATTCCAAATCGCTATTTATTCGGAATCTCGAGTGTTTCCTATTATTCCTCGAAAATCTTTAAATCATTCAAATATTGCAGTTTTGGTATTTTTCCTTGAATCCTAAAATCATAGGGAAATTCCTTAATCTCTAAAAATGTCTAAATCCAGAAATTTTGCAGAAAAGTCCCGTTTTCCCTTTTTCTCTTCTCTTTCCTCTTTCCTTTTTCCCTCATCCCCTTTCCCTTTTTCCTTTTTCCTCCTTCCCTGTGTGCATCTGTTTCATCCTCCTCTCCTAGGCGCATGGCTCCTCCTCTCCTAGGCGCATGGCTCCTTCCTCTCCTCTCTGCCCTGCTCACCGCGCCCACACGAGCCTGTGCCTGTGCCCAGCTCGCACTGTGCCCAACCGCCGTTGCCCCCGCGCCAGGACCCGCTCTCACATGCTGCGCCCAACCACTGCCCTACGTGCCTGCTGCAACCGCCCAGTCTTCGTGCGTGCACGCCCTCCCTTCTTCCTCCCTCTCCTTCCTCTTTTCCTCCTGCCAGCCCACAGCCCCCCCTCTATCTTCCCCAGCCGGCGCCCCTTCTCTCCTCTCTTCCTCTCCCCTCCATCCGTGCCTAGCCCGGCCGCCACCGACACCGTCCTCCTCTCCCGCCTGCCTACATCATCGCCGGCCCCTGCTCGCCACGCCCCCTTCTCTCGGTCGAAGCCACGTCACCGCCTCGCCCCTGTTCGCTGCCTCCCAGGGCTGTAGCTCCTAGCCACCGGTCGTGCGCCGCCTCATCTCCTTCTAGCGCTACGCCGCCCTACAACACCTCTGCACGTCGCCGCTGTCCTCCCTGCCGAGCCATCTCCACTCTCGTGCTCCCTGTTGCTCGCTTGTGTTGCCCATCCAATGAACCAGAGGTGTTCAGTAGAAAATTTTGCAGAAATAAAAAGAAAGCAGTGAACTCTTGTTGTTTGTTCATTGCTTCGTCTTCGTCGTCGGCCATTTCCTCACCTCCAGTCTTCGCTGCACCACCTTTCCTTCGCCCCGCTGTGAGAATCTCTCACCTTCTCTTTATTTTCCTAATTATGTTGTATCATAGTCTTTTTCATCGTTCTATTTCATTATATCATTTTATCGTTCATCGGATCTGATCTATGCAATAGGTTATTGTTGTATCGTATCATAATCTTTGTTGTAACTCTATTTCATTTATCATATCATTGTTCTTCCATTCTAATCCGTCATGTAGTATTGTTGATTATCGTCATGTTATTTATCAGATCTGATCCATGTAATAGTTCTTTTTGTATCCGTCAAATTGTGAAGATGGAACTCTTTAATCTTAGGATACGTGGTGCTCCTGTCGTTCCTCCGTGTTCCGTCCGAACATGTTTGATCGCTTATCGATCGTCTCGTTTAATCCAAAGGAATAATCTCGTGGTTATTTATTTTCTTTTAAGAATTCTATCATTTCATGTGAAATCATAAAATTCTAAAACCAGTATCTTTTCCATTTGAACTCCGACCCTCCCCGTTCAAACTCCATCATTCTCCTTAATTAACCCTCTAATTAATAACATAATTTGTTGTATTGTTTATTTGGTTTTATTTTGTGTTTTTTTATTGTTTTGTGTGCTCATGTAGAATTCGCTACAGTGAAGGATTCCGAAGGACTCCAAGAGATCCGCAAGACCAACCCGAAGCGCAAGGCAAGTCGCACACCTTGAACATATTGATGCTAAGTGTTTAAAATTATTTGTTTTTGCTTAATGCATGCTTACTAGAAATATATCACGTTACTATATTTTTGCTTAGTTATTATACCTATTGATTATTGTTATGGCCCTGATTAATTGTTACCTTGCTCTTTGTTGACCTAGGCAAATTATTGGTTCGAGTCATACCTTAATGATGGTAGAGTTGGCCGGCATAGGATGAACTGCTTAGCCATGCTTAGTTTAACTAGTCTTTGCAAATGGGTTAATTGTACATCTCCTTAATGATAATTCTTGTATCATTCATGTTGATCAATTTGTACCCTATGGTAGGCTTTCTACCGTTAGGGGTTTGGATTAAAATTTGACCAACTAAAATATTGTAAAGTATAAGATTGAAATACGCTAACCACGGCAACCAAAGAGGATGAATGGTTGCAGTACCCTATAACTAACACCAAAAACAAAATCAGGAAGCTAATTCTCGACCAATCAGCAAAATCCCTGACCAGACTAAATTTCTCGAGGACTCAGGAAATTTCCTGAGGAGTTCTCGAATTTTCCGAGGGCTTTCTCGAGGACTCAGCAAATTTTCCAAGAGCTGAAAACAGTCTGACTAAGGAACGGTAAAATTAGCGTAACTTTAAAACCGTAACTTAGATTGATCTGAAATTTTAACACAAAAAGCTATACTTTAATACGAAACTTTCTCGGGAGATTTCACTCAAATCTGAGTTCCCAATCAAAAATTATGATCCCCGAGATTTGTAGCAGCGTAAAAACAGAGCAGAGTCGTACTGAAAATTAAAACCTTAATTACTCATAAAATACGAAGAATTAACCAATGAAACTTTGTATATCTCTTTATTAATGTCCTAGCAAGGTTTTGGATAAATCAAATCGAATTAAATCACAAGTAAAAGCAAAATCACAGAATCAGCCATAACGATGCAAATCGATGAACATTAAGAAGAAAGAACGTGATACAACATTCTTTGATGCTTGAAGATGAATCTTTATTGTATAAGAGTATTTAAAAGGTACGATCCAAAGCATCCCTCATCAAATCATAAACAAAGCCCTAAATGGAGAGTAAAAGGCTAAACACTAATTTTTCTTTTGTTCCTCATACATCTTGGATGCTCTGTTTGCTCTCTCCTCTGGTCTATTTATAATCCCATTATGGCTGCCACTATGAGCCATAAGATTAACAACTTATGGAATCCTAATCCAATTAGGAATCCATATCCCTTACGAATCCTCAAATTCTATCTCCTTCTGAATTTGCCTCATTTCCATATCTGCACACATCCCACGCATGCCATATGAAAACCTCGCATCCTTGCCATATTCGCACGCATCCCACGTATGCCATATAGAAACCTCATCTTCACGTGCCGCATCCTCTAGCCCGAGCATCCCGACTGACATCCTCGACCATTCTGAGCCTCAACTCCTCTCCGAGCCTAGCTCTGATCCCGTCATCGACCATGACTCATCCTCAAGCAATGCCTGCACATGAACAAACCAAGAAACTCTTTTCCAAATACAAGTTTTTTCCAATATAACTCAATTAGTCCAATCAGTTCTTTTCAACCTAACTCAAACATTCCAATCAATCACAAACATTGTGAATTTATTGAATAAATAGTTTAACGCACATGATCTAACTCGAACATCAAAAATCCGAGTGATCCAAAATCCTGAGTGCTAAAATTTTCTCGGGTATTGAATTCTCTCGAGGGCTGAATCCTCTCTGTTGGGTTTTGGGGAGGCTACGCTAACATTAATTTCAAAAATTTTACCCCGTTCGCCCAGGAACCATGCGTGTAATAGGATCATAGATCATTACCTCTAGCCACGAAACACGCTAGGGCAGCGGAAGTAGAGTTGAGGAAGCGCGTTCTTGATCGGCTCCTCTTAGTTCCGTCCATTCGTCGGTGATGAAGATGACGTATCCCAGTGACCTCCATGGGAAGATCAGCACCGCAGTAGCAGCGGCGCCTCTACGGTATCCACGCGTATAGAGACGAGATCACCTCATGCCGGTACGCTAGTACCACGCAGAAGATTAGGGGAGAGATGGCCACAACCAGTGTAGCTAGGAGAGGTGGCGGCTAGAGTTATGGTAGGAGCAACAGCAACAACCAACAGCAACACTTTTGTCCTAGCCCCTCCTCTCCTTATATAGTGCCCTCTCATGGGCCTTTAATCAGTATTAAAGCCCAACAGATCTAATCTGTTTGTCTAGCCAGGAAGTTCTGGTCTAAGCCCGGAACTTCCAAAAATAACATTCTGTATCGAATTTATTTCGACCCGAAAGTTTCGGTTCCATCCAGAACTTCCTGTTCATCCAGAAACCGAAACTAGGGCTGGCCCGGAACTTTCGGTCCCACCAGAACTTCTGATTGCTGCAGAACCCTGAACTTCTGGCCTTAGGCCAGAACTTCCGGTTCCCCCAGAATTCTCTTGGGCATATTTCCATCAATCTCTCACTTGCACAAGAGCCAATTCTTGCAAGCTTTCAATCCCATCCCCTTAAGCGTGTGACCCGATAGATTCATATGCAAACGGTCGCTACCCGGAAACCCTTTTCGGGTCGCAGATCAATAGCGGTACCTAGCAGCACATATTGACCCCTGAAAGCATACAAAATCAAAATCATATTTTCTGAACCTTGATATACTCACGCACCAATTCCTTTACCACACGACATCAGTCAAGCTCGAGGCGAGATTCATGCCACCCTTGTGATAACTCAACACTTTACTCGATCAAGTAGTGGATTAATCATGATTAACTCTTTAATCATAGTGGCATGGCCATTCACTTTTCCAATCCCACTATCTCGAGGGGCCCAGAGACGCCTCCCCGTTATTTAGCAGGGGTAAATTCTATTTTGACCGCTCACATCCCACGACATGTTTCATAACATACCCGAAAGCAACCTTTATAACTACCATGTTACGGAATAGCGTTTGGAAGCCCCTAAGTGTGTTACTACATATTCTGGAATCAATGACGATCTCAGGTCTAAGGATTCTGCAGGTATACCATTTGAGAACAACTGATGGCACATTCAAAATAACAATCCCAGCAGTATCTTAAAGTGGGTCTATCCAACACCATATTCTCTAACATATGTCCACATCACTGATTTAATATCTCCATATCTACGATCCGTGAAACATGATCATCAATCAGTCAAATATGCTAATCTATAAATCATCACGGTCCCACATGATGATATGAGATTAGGGATCATTTAAAATAACATTATTATAAAACAAAGAGTTTCACAAACAAGTCATATACTTGTTGATCAGTGTAAAAGATATTTATTCAAAGAACAAGATAACTAATTATCCAAAGTACATTAGCATAGACAGGATACTTTCTCTCACACACACTAGACTCGATCACGTAAGTATCTAATACCCATAGAGCTTAAGTGTGCCTCATGCTTGGGCTGTGAGAGAGGCTTTATCAATGGATTGGCAACGTTTAAATCCATGTGCACATTGCATATCTTTACATTACCTCTATCTATGATCTCTCGGATGAGGTGATAGCGTCGCAGTATATGCTTGGATTTCTAGTGCGACCTAGACTCCTTGGCTTGCGCAATGACACCACTATTATTACAACAGAGGTCCACTGGACTGGATGCACTAGGGACAACTCCCAGTTCAGAAACAAATTTTCTGATCCAAACAGCCTCCTTTGTAGCTTCAGAAGCTACAATGTACTCGGCCTCCGTTATTAAATCTACAACCGTTTCTTGCTTGGAACTCTTCCAACTCACTGCGCCTCTATTGAAGCAAAACACAAATCATAGATATAGAGATGTCAAATCAGTGATGTGGACTCATGTTGGTGAACATGGAGTTGGATAGACCCACTTTGAGATACTGCTGAGATTGTTATTTTATATGTGCCATCAGTTGTTATCTCCAATAGTGTACCTACAGAATCCTTAGACCTAAGATCGTCATTGATTCTAGAATATGTAGTAGCACACTTAGGGGCTTTCAAACGCTATTCCATAACAGGGTAGTTATAAAGGTTGCTTTCAGGTGTGTCACGAAACATGTCGTGGAATGTGAGCGGTCAAGATGGAATTTACCCCTCCTACATAACGGGAGAGACGTCTCTAGACCCCTCGAGGTAGTCGGATTGGAAAGTGCATGGCCACGCCACTATGATCAAAGAGTTGATCATGATTGAATCCACTACTTGATCGAGTGAAGTGTTGAGCAATCAACAAGGGTGGCACGGATCTTGCCTTGAGCTTGACTGATGTCGTGTGGTAAAGGGATTAGTGCGTGAGTATATCAAGGTTCAGAAAGTATGATTTTGACTTTATATGCTTTCGGGGCTCAATATGTGCTGCTAGGTACCGCTATTGATCGGCGATTTGGAAAGAGTTTCCGGGTAGCGGCCGTTTGCATATGAACCTATCGGGTCACACGCTTAAGGGGATTGGATTTTAAAGCTTGCAAGAATTGGCTCTTATGCAAGTGGGAGATTGAAGGAATTGTGCCTAAGAGAATTCTAGGGAAACCGAAAGTTCTGGCTGAGGGCCAGAAGTTCTGGGTTCTGGATCATCCGGAAGTTCTGGTTAGACCGGAAGTTCTAGGCCAGCCCTAGTTTCAGTTTCTGGAGGAGCCGGAAGTTCCAGTTGGACCGGAGGTTTCGGGCTTGCCTGGACAAACCGGAAGTTCCGGTTAGACCGGAAGTTCTGGGTCGAAATAAATTCGATACAGAAGGTTATTTTCGAAAGTTTCGGTTAGAACCGGAAGTTCTGGTCCAGGCGAACAGATTAGATCTGTTGGGCTTTAATACAGATTAAAGGCATATGACAGGGTACTATATAAAGAGAAGAGGGGCTAGCACGAAAAGGTTGCTGCTGTTACTCCTGGTTGAGAACCATAGCCGCCACCTCTCTCCTTGCTACTCCGATTGTAGCGATCTCTCCCTGGATCTCGCGAGTGGTGCTAGCACGCTGGCACGAGGTGATCCTGTCCCCGGACGTGTGGATACCGTAGAGGCACTACTCCAATAGTGGTGATCGTCTTCTTCCCGTGGAGTTCGTCGGATCGTCGGATCACGTTGTCTTCATCGCCAGATCACCGACGAACGAGCGGAGCTGGGAAGAGCAGCTCGAGGACGCGCATCATCGACTCTACTTCCGCTGCCCGAGTGCGTCTCCTGGCTTGAGGTAACGATCCATGATCCCAATACACGCATGGTTCCTAGGCGAATGGGGTAAATTTTTGAAATTAAGCTTTAGTGTAGCCTCCCCATAACCCAACAGATACCCCATAAAGAAGCATTTATCAGATTTAGAAGTGAGCTTATCAGACGTCAAACGTTTTACATAGGCCTCACAACCCCATATCTTTAGAAAAGACAACCCGAGACGCTTCCCAGTCCATATCTCATATGGTGTCCTCTCTACGGATTTAGATGGAACTCTGTTTAATGTGAAAGCAGCAGTTTCTAGAGCGAATCCCTAAAAGGACAATGGAAGATCAGATTGACTCATCATTGACCGGACCATGTCTAACAAAGTTCGGTTCCTCCACTCGGACACCCCATTCTATTGAGGTGTGCCTGGTGGAGTCAGCTGCGGAACAATTCCACACTGCTTTAAATGATCAATAAACTCATACCTTAATTATTCACCTCCACGATCCGATCGCAAAAATTTAATTGTCTTGCTAATGTGATTTTGTACCTCATTCTGGAACTCCTTGAACTTTTAAAAGGATTCCGACTTATGCCTTATTAAGTAGATGTAACCAAATCTACTAAAGTCATCGGTAAAAGTAATAAAGTACTAAAAATCACGTCTGGCCGTAGAACTCATTGGTCCACATACATCAGTATGTACAATGGCCAACAATTCATTTGCCATCTCATTTTTACCAGTGAAAGGCGTATTAGTCATTTTGCCAAGTAAACAAGATTCACATGTGTCAAACGATTCGAAATCAAATGACTCCAAAAGCCCATCTCTACGGAGCTTTTGTATGCACTTCTCATTTATATGACCTAAACGACAATGCCAAACATAGGTAGGATTTAAATCATTAAGCCGAGGCTTCTTGGTATTAACGTTATAAACATGTGTATCCTCAAGATTCAGAATATATAAGCTATTCAATAATAGACAAACACCACAGAGCATACCATCCGAAAATATCGAACAACACTAGTTCTTTATTACGAATTCAAAACCGTCTTCCTCTAAACATGAAGAAGAGATAATGTTTCTGTCTAAGACAGGAATGAAATAACAATTATTCAATTCCAAAACTAATCCTGAGGGTAGCGATAAAGAATGAACGCCGACGGCCAACACAGCAACTTTTGCACCATTGCCGACGCGGACATCTAACTCGCCTCTTGCGCACTTCTTTGTCCTATTCAATCCCTGCAACAATTTGCAAGTATGACTCATTGATCCGGTATCAAATACCTATGAATCGCTTGGACGAGTAGCAAGATTAATTTCAATAACATTTGTTGAGTTCTTCCAAGTACAACTTTTTCTTGAGTTCTTCCAAGTATAACTTGCAATTCCTTCGCCAATGACCAGTCTTATAGCAATGGTGACAAGTGTCAGAAGTAGCAGGGTCAGTCTTGGACTTTCTAGCTGGTTTAGACTTAGAGCTCGAGATCACATCTGAAGGTTTAGCCTTTCCCTTGCGTTTTCTCTTCTCGCTATCCTTCTGAACCATCATCACATGACTAGAATTCTTTTTAATGCTATCCTCAGCAGTCTTTAGCATTCCATGCAATTTAGCCATGTTTTTCTCCATGCTGTTCATATGAAAATTCAAAATGAATGGCTCAAAGCTCACAGGGAGCGACTGGAGAATCACATCCGTGGCCAAATCTTGGTCAAGGGGAAAACTAAGTTTTTTCAGGCTCTCGATGTAACCAATTATCTTGATTACATGAGGACTGACTGGGCTACCTTCCACCAACCTGCACGCAAACAAAGACTTTAAGATGTTGTACCTCTTAGTCCGTGTTTGGTTTTCAAACATGCCTTTGAGTCATACGATCATATCGTAGGCATCCCTGTCCTCATATTGCTTTTGAAACTCAGAGGACATACAGGCAACCATGAGACAGCTGACATTAATTGAATCATTGGCGTGCTTCTCATAAGCCCGCTGATCCACGACAGATGCATCATCTTTTGTTTCATCAGGATGGGGCTCCTCTAGAACATATTATTTTTTCTCTTATTTGAGAACAATTCTCAAGTTTCTATACCAATTAATAAAGTTTGTTGCAGAAAGCTTTTCCTTTTCAAGAATTGATCGCAAATTAAAAGTGGAAGCGTTCTTAGCAGTAGGTGCCATGATCTACAATAAAAATATAAGGTTCAGCACTATGCTATGTGAATCTTATATCAAATAAAAGATGTTCCACTATATGTAAAATGATCGTTTTCCCTCTAATGACACATAGTGGGACAAGATCCATATTCAACTAACTGTTAGTGAGCTTTGGCATCACTGCTAGAAGATTAGTGACATAGGTAAGCAACAACTTGCTAATCATATCCTATGTGACTCTTGTTCATTGGGGTAGCATCCAATGCCTCGACGCCCAACTCCATGCCCCAGAGCCCAAAACCGTTTTGATAGCTTTGTTAAGCAAACCAATAATATACAGGTGGTTGTCCGACATCCACCCTAACTGGTTACGATAAAAGATGGCACCCTGCTTTGGTAGACCTACCATACAATGATCAAAACCTTTATAGGTGCAGCTATTAGAAAGGGCATTAATGACTCATAATTTTCTGAGGAAAACTATTTTAACATGGTAACGATGCCTACCGCACATAGAACATGAAAGAATAGTATGATAGGAACATAAGTAAATATTATAGGCAATCATATTAACTGTGTGACATAGTATGACCCTTTTCACATGGTGATCTCCATCTCCATGGTTCCTGTCCTTCGGGTCATCATCCTTCAAGCCTCCATGATCTTGTATCAGTCTATTACAACTAATAGCACTACACTAATTACATAAGGAGAATCATCACATGTTGACTCGCAGGTCGTACAAGAATAGAACAGCCTTGGGCTGCAATTAACCATAACACGCAGGCCATGAAAATTACACGTATGCATCATATACATCACAAGGCCGTACCAGTCACAACATTCTCTCCAAAAACAAGTTAGGCGTTGAATCTATACGTGACTGAACAAGACTCGAAACTTCCAGCTCAAAGGCTCAAAACTTCTGGTCGAAGGGCCCGGAACTTCTGAGTCAAACCCAGAACTTCTGAAATCAACCTTCTGTGCCGAATTTATTTTGGCCCAGAACTTCCAAGCCAAACTCGAAACTTCCAAAAATAAACATCTGTACGAAGTTTATTTCGGCCCAGAACTTCCGGGTCACACCTAGAATTTCTGAAAATCCGACGCAAAACCAATAGATCTAATCTATTTCCATCACGTATCACCTATCTGTGATCGATCCAGATCAAACACTACGCACGTAGGCTCTGATACCACTGTTGGGTTTTGGGGAGGCTACGCTAGCATTAATTTCAAGATTTTTACCCCGTTCGCCCAAGAACCATGCGTGTAATAGGATCATAGATCATTACCTCTAGCCATGAAATGCGCTAGGGCAGCGAAAGTAGAGTTGATGAAGTGCGTTCTCGATCGGCTCCACTCAGTTTCATCCGTTCGTCGGTGATGAAGACGACGTATCCTAGCGACCTCCATGGTAAGATCAGCACCGCAATAGCAGCGGTGCCTCTACGGTATCCACACGTATAGAGATGGGATCACCTCACGCCGGTATGCTAGTACCACGTGGGAGATTAGGGGAGAGATGGCCATAACCAGTGTAGCCGGGAGAGGTGGCGGCTAGGGTTATGGTAGGAGCAACAGCAACAACAAACAGCAGCCCTTTCGTCCTAGCCCCTCCTCTCCTTATATAGTGCCCTCTAATGGGCCTTTAATCAGTATTAAAGCCCAACAGATCTAATCTGTTCGTCTTGTCCAGAAGTTCTGGTCCAGGCCCAGAACTTCCAAAAATAACCTTCTGTACGAATTTATTTCTGTCCGGAACTTCCGGTCCAACCGGAATTTTCGGACCTGGAACTTTCAAAAATAATATTCTGTATCGAATTTATTTTGACCTGGAAGTTCTGGTTCTACCCGGAACTTTTGGTTCGTCTAGAAACCGAAACTGGGGCTGGCCTAGAACTTCCGATCCCACCGGAACTTCCGATTGCTCCAGAACCCAAAACTTTCAGCCTCAGACCAGAACTTCCGGTTTCCCCAGAATTCTCTTGGGCATATTTCCATCTCCCGAGGGCTGAAATCTCTCAAGGGCTAAAATTCTTGAGTGCTAAGTGCCCGACAAGAGTGCTCGACAACTCGATCAAAGTGCTCGACTACTCAACCCAATCAAAACCAACTTGTTCAACATCAAACCAATTTGTTCATTACATAACAATGATCACACACATGTTCTCACAATCTCCCCCTTGATGAACACATTGGCAACACTATTAAAAAACATGATTTTTTTTTGATTTTCGAAAGCACAAGCATATGCACAAGTTTTTCTCCCCCCAAAGTTTTTTCAAGGAACGAGAGGAACGATAAATTAAACTCCCTCAAAAATTGATTGCGAATGATTTTATCAAAAACCAATTTCTCCCCTAAATTTTTCTCCCCATTTGACAATAATTTCATCAAGTGAAGCAAAAGAGAGAGATTATCATGAGAACACAATTTTTTGTGATTTCTTGATTTGAGAGCTTTGAAGAGTACATAAAGCAATCCACGTGACAAGGTTTACAACACAAATGAAACAGATAGACCATCTAGCTAACAATCAAGTCTAAAAGCCTTAAGATGACACTAAGGCAAAATTCTCAAGTTCAAATCAGCACTAAGATTGAATGATTTCAATGATTTATAATGTTAGCTTTCACTAGGACTAATCTAAGAGAAATACATCACACACAATTTAGCCATATCCACAAAACCAAAACAGCGCTCAGTGCTCTTAAAAGTGCAATTCATTGTCATTGAAAATTTCAGATTTGATATATGCAACTTTTATATGAAATTTCACAAGTGCCATCACAACACAGTGACCACTGATCCAAAGACAGATAGTGCCACCTGAGTTTTGGTCACACGACCAATTGTGAGGTTCTTGCACAGATAAGCAATCTCTATTTCAATGGTCTGGTCATCTATCATCATCTCCAAGTTCATATCAAAGTGCAATGATTAGCAGTCTCGTGAGACGACCTAGACAAAATATTTTTTCAGGAATACAGATTTTTTGTGCTTTTGCACACTTTCTTTTCTTTTTGAACTTTCCGTGCTTTTGCACACTTTTTTTTGATTATTTTGACATTGCATGAGCTGTAATACTATTATGGTGAAATAAACACAGCTTGAATATGTGTAAGATTTTTTAACTCAAACTAGCCACTAGATCAGCGCAACATATTTCTTTATCTTTCACATAAATTTTTATGTGTCATGCGTCATATCCCTCAAAAACTATGCCATAGACTCATAAAAAGACTAAAAGACATGAAAGCAAGACTAGTGATCCATCAACTTCACAAGATATTGCTAGCAAGCACAAAGATTAACTGAATGTAAAAATCAAAGCTTTATGTTCTGTTATTTTTGTTTTTTTATTCAGAATAAAAATAATGCACAAAAAAAACAAGAATGTATTATGATACAAACGAAAAAGCGAACTCCCCCTCAAAACAAACCCATTGGATGAACAACGCCCAACTCCCCTTGAAGAAAAGCAAAACGAGAAGAATCCAAAGGTTTTGTGAAAATGTCTGCCAATTGTAACTCAGTGTCAATAAAAAGAAGCACAACATCACCTTTCTCCACATGATCTCTAAGAAAATGATATCGAATATCAATATGCTTTGTTCTAGAGTGTTGCACTGGGTTCTTGGAAATATTTATAGAACTTGTATTATCACAGTAAAGTGGAACACGATCATAGTTCTTTTCATAATCCTTGAGAGTATAAATAAGCCAAAGAACTTGTGAGCAACAACTAGCAGCAGCAACATATTCAACTTCAGCTGTGGATTGTGCAACAGAAGATTATTTTTTAGATGACCAAGCAACAAGTGATGTACTCAAGAAATAACATGCACCACTAGTACTCTTTCTATCAATTCTACATCCTCCAAAATCACCATCAGAAAAAGCTCTTAGATTAACGCTTGAAGAAGTAGAATACCATATGCCAAATTCTTGAGTAAATTTGAGATACCTGAATGTATGCTTGACAGCTTGACGATGTGAAGCACGAGGAGAAGTTTGAAATCGAGCGCACAAACAAACAGAAAATTAAATGTTCGACCTCGATGCAGTGAGATATAAAAGTGAACCGATCATACTGCAATATTCTTTTTGATCAATAGGTCACCATCCTCGTTAGGATCTAACATAGAAGTAGCTCCCATCGGTGTAGAAATCGGCTTGTAATTTTTCATGTCAAAACGTCAAAGATCCTTAGTGTACTTACTCTGATGAACAAAAGTGCCATCTTTTATTTGCTTAATTTGTAGTCTCGAAAAGTATGTTAACTCGCCCATCATACTCATCTCAAACGCTCTGCATATTGTATCGGAAAACTTGGAAACCAAGGAGTGAGATGAACAACCAAAGATAATATCGTCCACATAAATCTGTATAAAAAGTTGATCATTTCCTTGCTTTAAAAGAAACAAAGTTTTATCCACTATTCCCATAGAAAAACCCTTTTCAAGCAGAAAAATTTTCAACCTATCATACCATGCTCGAGAAGCTTGTTTCAAACCATATAAAGCTTTGGACAACTTGGAAACATGATTTGGGAATTTTAGATTTTTGAAACCAGGTGGTTGCTTAACATAAATTTCCTCATTAATGAAACCATTGAGAAAAGCATTTTTAATATCCATTTGATACGATCTAAAATCTTTAGATGTAGCAAACGCTAAAAGGAGTCTAATGGCTTCAATTCTAGCAACATGAGCAAAAATTTCATTAAAATTCAAACCTTCCTCCTGAGTGAATCCTTGAGCAACAAGCCTAGCTTTATTTTTAACAATTAAACCATCCTCATTTTGTTTATTTTGAAAACCCCATTTGGTTCCAATTATGTTGTGTCCTTGAGAAAGTTCAACCAAATTTCAGACTTTATTACGTTCAAAGTTTTCAAGCTCTTCATGCATGGCATTGATCCAAGATTTATCAGTTAATGCATGAGAAACATCTTTAGGTTCAAAAGTAGCAACAAAAGTCGAATGAGCATGAGAGTCAGGAGAAGCAAACCTAGAACGAGTGACACGCTCATACAAATTATCGATTTTCTGTTCAGGAGGGTGTTGGCGTTGAATGTTCAAAGGGACAGAAACATCTCGAGAAGTGTCTTGTACATCTTCAAGGAACATTCGAAGTTGTCAAGACTTCATCTCTTTGTGGTCGATATTGCTCCTCGACTTCCTCGAGATGCTGGTTGGATCCGACCGAACGTTCATCTGATCACCAACCGCATCAACGTCTTTATCATCACTTTCTTCAACAAAGATTCTGTCATCCTTCTCCTAAATCTGTGTACCTGTACCTGTAATGTGGGGTCTAGTACCGGGACTAGCCTCATCAAAAGTGACTTCACAAGTCTCTATAATTTTGTTAGTTTCTAACACAAGTACACGATAGCCACGAGTATGAGCAGGGTAACCAAGAAAAATGCTATACTAAGATCTTGCTTTAAATTTATCTAAATTTCTAGATTTCATCACAAAGAAACTAAAGTTCTATTCTTTATTTCAATAACACCGTTCTGTTGTGGAACTCTTGGTGAGAAAAATTGATGTTCAATGCCTTTTTCAGCATAAAAGTACTCAAAAGATGAATTCTTAAATTCAGTACCATTGTCACTTCTAATTGCTCTAAGTGCTCCCGGGAGTTCAACAGAAAGTCTAAGAACTAAGTTTCGAAAAAAAACCAAAAGCTTCGTCCTTAGATGCCACAAAGAAAATCCAAGAGTATCGAGAGAAATCATCAATAATAACAAGAACATACCACTTTTCCTCAACAGATTGAACTCGAACTGGTCCAATAGTATTCATGTGCAAAAGTTGATCAGGTGCAGTTGTCATAACCAAGGTAATAGGAGCATATGAGCTAGAAACTATTTTGGCATGACGACAAGAAGAGCAAACTAAATCACCAACATCTTTAAATTTCGGTAAGCCACGAATAAGATCCAAACCACTAACACGAGTCAAATGATCAAAACCAACATGGCCAAGTCTACGATGCTAGAAGAATAAATCTTTAGAATCACTGGTAACTAGACATTTAATCTTAGAAGATGAAGGTGAATCAAAATTAGCTTTAAAAACTCTTCTAAAACGTAAAATCTCAAACACAAGATCACCAGAGGTATCAAGAACTTTACAACCAGATTTTTTAAAGCACACCTCAAGATCCTCATCAATCATTTTTGATACAGAAAGCAAGTTGTATTTTAGATTATGAATAAGAGCTATATCTTTGAGCATGAATTTGTCACTTACCTTGACTATAACTTTAGCAATGACCGTGCTAGTAGAAGCATCTCCAAAAGTCACTGATTCAGACCGAGATGCACGTGTGAGAGAGAACCAATTTTTGTTACCAGACATACGGCATGAACATCTGAAGTCCACTAGCTATATGTTCTCCTTCCTCGCTCTCGAGACCTACACACGAGAAGATGTCGAGGTCTCAGTACTGGGGTTAGTTAAAAGAAATTTTAGAATCCAGCACTGAGACAACCGACCAGAAACACTAGCAGGCATAAATCCTCGAGCAAAACTAGTGTCACTTTTACCTCTTACCAAAATAGGATGCTGTCAGTCAAACCACCGATTAACATGCGGTCCAACCATTGACTGAGGTTGACCCGACCACCTCAAATGTTGTGTCCCGACTATTCTACTAGATTCTACAAATGACCATTGCCACTTATGTTTAGCAAATGATTTTTTTCTGTTCTTTTTCTGTTGTCTTGCAAGTCTAAAATAGAACTAAACCAAATATCTATCTTTTTCACAATGTGAACAATTAAACTTCACCGGTTTAGTTGTTTTAGATGTAGAAGCAATTGCACGTGATGTTGCTATATTTGACAATGTTCCAGCAGATTTAAAAATAGTTTGCTTTAGTTCAGGTTTAACTTCAATCTTACCTCCTTGAAGAACCTTGATTGCAGTAGGTTGATGAAAAGTAAAATAAACACGAGCATTAAAACCTAATCCTCTATATTTTATGCTTACTTTAGATGTATCCAATAACATGTTAAGGTTCTTTTTACCAGTTGAAAAGCATTGTAAGGATCTTTGGAGATAATCAACTTCTTTTATCAAAGCAACACAATTATTATAAACATCAGCAACACATTTTTGTTTTTGACAGTTTGAGCAAGACAACACATCATAAGTACAAAAATCATTTTGCAAAAGTTCAACTCTACCATAAGCATCTGTTAGTTTTAATTCAAGCGATGAACAGTTTGAACAAGAAGTTGAATCATGTTTCGTAATGATTGAGCTCTTTATGTTCTTAAGTTGTTTGAGTTTGCTACAGTATAAAGTATTTACCAAAGAACTAGCATATAAAACAACTTTCATCCTTTTCAGATAGTTCTTGGTAACAAACAGTTCATCAACAACTGAAGAAAACATGGTAGTACCAATAGCAAGGCAAGATTCATTCTTGACAATTTTATTATTGAGCTTATGAAGAGTAGAAGCATGAACATCCCTTAAAGCAATGATTTCAGATTATAAAGCATCACATGATTTGCATGAATCATTATTAGGAATAAGAGAGTTGAGCCTATCAATTTCAGAATTGAGTGATTCAACAACACGTTTATGTTTCTTAGCTTTCTTATTGTATTTTCTCAATTTATTATCAAGACGAATGACTGCACGAGTTAAATCATCATAAGTCGGTTTTACCTCATTTTCGTCGCTGAAGAGTTCATCCTCGCTTGATCCTACCATATCACATGCCATGAGATATATTCTGGTCAGGTTATTTTTCTTGCCTTTGCCTTAATCTTCACTTCCATCGCTCATTGAGTCCACATCACTCATATCAACCTGATCGAGGGCGGCAAGGACTCGATGCATCATCTTCTTATAGTTGCAGTTCTTCATCTTTTCCTCTTTAAATGAGCGCTTACTGTCCTTCTTGTCTTTTTTTGATGATTTCTTTAGCTTAGGATAGTTCACACGAATATGGTTGGTCTCACCACATTCAAAGCATCGAATAGGACCGTCTCTTCTTCTATTTATTACATTGTTCAAAGCTTTTACAACTTTAGTAGAAAGCAAGGTCAAGTCCTCTTCTGTAAACTGCTCAAATTGTTCATCAGACAGTACATTTAAAGCTGATAAAGAAACACTCTAAGATGATACAAAAGAAGAAGACTCATTTAAAGACGAAGAAACTAAAGTCATTGACTTAGAGAAATCTTGCGTGAAAATACATTGAATTCATGCGTTTTCAATTTTGAATAAAGAGTATCCAAAGTGAGAGTAGTCATATCCATCGTCTTTTGAATTAAAGTAACTTTTATCTTCCAAACGGACATATCAAGTCCACTAAGTAAATGTCTAGCAATTTTAGAATCAGTATAATTAATTGCACAAGAAGAATCAATTAAAAGAAGATTGCTAAGAATTTTGTTAAAGCGAGAAAAATATTCATTTAAGGTTTCACCGGGTTTCATCTTAAATTTTATGTACTCTTTTTTTACACGTCTTTACGCACTTCCTTGATTGTGAAAGAGCTTTAATGATAGACACGAAGAGCGTTCCACATCTTATCCGCAGAAAGAAAATAAGAAATACGATAGCGGTGGGCAGCAGCGGTGGCACAGCAGCGATGAGCGGTGGCGGCTGATGGCGTCACAACAGCGGTGGAGCGGCGAGCAGCAGCACCGTGGAGGCAGCGGCTCGCTGGCGGCTGGTGGACAGGAGCAGAACGGGCGGCGCGGCGGCGACTTGGCGCGGCTGCGAGCAGGAGGCTGTAGCGGAGGTGGTGCGGTGGAGACAACGGCCGGCTGGCAGAGGTGGTGCTGCAGCGAGCAGCAGGCCGAGAGGAGCAGCGTGAGGTGGCTGCGGCTGCGAGCAACAGGCAACGACGAGCATAACCGGCGGCGGCTGCGACTCGCCGGCGACGCAGCAGAGGCGAATGGCAGCACACCAGCGTGGCTACCGGAGGGAGGAGGAGGTGGCCGGTGGCAGCAGGAGGGCGGCGGCGTCGGCGCGGTGCTGCAGCAGCGAGGGCGGGCGGCAAGCAGGACCGGCGGGGAGAGAAGCAGGGGCGGCGTGGGCAGCCGGGAAACTAGCAGCCTAAGGGCGGCGCGACGGAAAGGAAGAGAGGTAGTGCAGTCGGCCTATATATAGACAAGGAGTCGTACGGGATAAGAATTCATGGAGGTTGAGATGGCCGGAAAAAGGGGCAGCGCCGGAGATCTGGGGCCGTACCGTTGGGGCGGCGGCGCGCACGCGTAGGGAACGGGCGCGCAGGGCGCAGGCGCGCGACCTGGGCTGGGCCGGGGCGAGAGGGGCTGGGCTAGGCGCTGCTGGGGAGCAAACTGCGGTGGGAGGAGGAGAGAAGAGGGAGGCGGCCAGGATGTGTGCGGTGCGCAGGAACCAGGAGGAAGCAGCATGCTGGACGCAGAAGAAGCATGCGGCAGCCAGGAAGGAAGGGAAAAGGGGAAAAGGAGGAAAGAGAAAAAGAAAAAGAAGAGAAAGAGAAAGAAAGAGAAAGAAAGGAAAGAGAAAAAGGAAAATAAGGAAAAGAGAAGAAAAAGAGGAGCGTTTCCGCAAATTTTTTCTTAATTTTGATTTTCAAACTTTCGAATGAATTTTCAAGGAATTTGATAAGAATTCAAACAAACACCGGGAAATATTACGAAATATTCCTTGGTTCAGAAAAATTAATAAATTTTGCATTCGCGTCGAAATTAAGAAATTTTGATTTTGAATACAAAACTACTAATTTTCAAAGGAACAGGAAACCTTCTGAAACAAGTTTGAAAGATTTTAGAATTCAAGGAATTTTGATGAAATTCAAACTTAACTGGTAAATTTGAATTTTACGAAAGGAAAGGGAATTCGATGGAATGGGATTTTCAATGAAGAAAAGTACTCAAAGGCTTCTCAAATACACAATAAAGGAACGGGATATGATCGAAGATCGGATTAAAGATCGGAAAGATAACGAAGGATTTTTAATTATTATTGCTTCTGTTCTCTTTGTTAATGAGAAATTAAATCCATTGCTCCAAAAAATAACGAAAATTTTTGGGAAGCAAAATTTAAAGCAAGGAAAATTTAGAAAAAAACTTTCCCACTTACGATTTTAAAACGAAATTTTTAAACCCAAAAAAACTTTCCCGCTTACGATTTTAAAACGAAAATTTTAAACCCACATTTTAGCTTCTTTATTTTAATTACTTTGCTATTAATAATTTCTAGAAATTGATTTATTATTAAAATTTTAAATTACCGAAAAATCGGTCTGTGACATAGCTCCTGTGACCTGACATAATCAGTTCGTAGTGCTATCGGGGGTGGCAGGGTGGCCGGGCGCGGGAGCCCTGCAGCCCCCAAGGGGACTAGTGTCGGGGGGCTAGGACGGGCCCCGTAGGCTCGGAGACGATGTTTGGCAAAGGGAGGACAGCGGTGGGCTCTGCAGCCCTTGAATTGACTGTGGTCGAAGGAAGGATCATGGGGAGCCCCTTGGCCCCTGCTGTGAGGTTCGATGAAGGGAGCTCCGCTGGGAGCTCCTAGAAGGCCTCTAGGGTTGAATGGGTCCCGAGAGCCTTGCGCATTGGCTTCGGCTAGAAGATCTTTGGAGCATGACGTGGGCCTCAGGACCCGAGGGGACCTCCGAGGAAGAGCCACGCCCTTGCTTTTCTTTGGAGGCATGCTTCGAAGTCGAGGGTGTAAACTGTGGTAGAGAGGCTAATTTAGAACTAGCTCCCTACAGAGGTGTAATAAATTATTACACGATAGGTTTAGTGAGCCTCGAAGGGCTTAAGTTTGCTCGAAGTGTTTGAGTCCGGTTCGGGCCTCCGAATGGAATAAAACCTTACGTCCGAAAGTATTTGTATTTCTAGAATACTAAGTATTCGATGATCCTCTCTCTAGTAGTAATGAGGCGGTATTTACAGGCACAAACTGTACAAGGTAATATACTATTACTCTCTACTTATAACTGACTATAGCTGTAATACATGGTGTAATATATAGGGGTAACATAGTAAAAGACTTAGTATAGTGTTGTAAAGTACATGTCCCATCGGAGGGGATATTTGCCCCCGGTTTTGGGCTTCGGACTCTGAAGCGGTTTAGGGCCTTCGTAGCAGTATCATCGATGGTGCGAACGCTGGAGGGGCTTCAGCATGCATAGGCCGAAGCCTATGCTCTTCGAGGGATGCTTTGGTCTCTCAATTAATCTTGGTGATTATCTTCGAGTATAGCAGGAATCAATGCCCCCAACAATTAGATAATAAGTTTAGATTCTGTGTTAAACACGGGTCAATTGTTTTCCCGGCTATAAATAGTTGAACCCAGGGTCATTATAAAATATTCAGTCAACCAACCAATCAACTCTCAGAGCATCACCAACTTTTAAGTATGTAGCATTAGGGCGATTCCTTGTGCGGGATTAGGCTGCATCGGTTGGGTCCGATATCTGATTATGCCGGGGATAGCCTCTTTGGTAAACTGATTGATCTAATTATAGCTTTCTCGGTTAGATCCGATACTATAATTAGATCGAGTAAGTTTGCTAGTTATCGGTGTAATGCATTGGTTTTTATTCTTATATTGCGCTTCATGGTTTGGATCGATGTATTTGCTAATCATGTCGGTCTTGTGGGTTATGTTAGATTAGAACGTATGTCGGTTGTCCGTGTGATGTTATCTCAGTTGAGTCTGATCCATTATGCTGGCATGAGGCATATGAAATGATCCGATCTAATCTGCTTGTCCACCGTACATCGAAGTTTTAGCCGATGGATTACCTGTTGCATTGTCAATCAGGCTTGGTTGTGTTCATATTTTTTTAGTATGATGTCTTTACGCTGCATCGGTTAGGTTCGAGCTGTAGAGGTTAATTTGCTGAACTATTCGTTTTAAGCCGATTGGTAAGGTTTACCGATGAAAACATCAAATAGACTTAGCATCGGGAAGCCAGCACAATAATATTAACACACTCATGCGATGCATCATAGTAATTCTACGTGCTATCAGAGCTGATGCCGATGGGCCATCGTCTTATAGTGTTAGAATAACTCATGTTTCTCCCTTGTCAATTGTAGGTCAAATTGACTGGAATGCTCTGTACACCTCTAGAATTTTAGGATCAGCACTCGAGCAAAGCAGACTCTCACAGACCTTCGAGTGTGAAGGTGCAAAGATACCTGTGTGCTATAAATATTTATTTATTTTAATATAATGGCTAGGATTAAAGATGGTGATCGATGAGAACATCACTCCTATGGATACACATGACATCCCTTCGATTGCAATGCAAGGACCAATAACTCAAGCTCGAGCAAGACAATTGAATCTCCAGGTGAGCTCGTTCCTAAGTACCTCTTTATATAATTTTGAGAATAGATTACTACCTAATGATTTTATTATGCTTAGGAACATTGGAGAGAACCAAGAGGTACATGGAGGGAGGCAAGGAGGCAGAGAAGACCAGCAAGGACGTACAAGCCGAGTTAGAAGTCCAATCCAACTCCAGTTCAAGTCCAACTGGGATTCCAAGAGCAGCGTGCACTAAAATCATTGCCTAAGCTGCATACGAACTCTGTTTTCGACGTTCCACCCATGCACGGAAAGCTAACTTCGGCACCTTTCCAATGGCGCTAGTTTCATTCAAAACTCCTTCTTGATCAATGGCAATCGTCAAAATAAATTGATGTCCAAAATCTATCAACGTGTTGTTTTCTGCGTTATTGGGCCTCTAGGCCATGTATCCAGTTGAGTCCATTAGGGGTGCGTCCAAAACTACTATATAAGCGTTGTCTATAGCCATCTATAGTTTTTGAGTTTATTTTACATGTTGCTTTGATAGCCCCTGCTTCGCTGGTTTTGTAAGTAAACCCCACTTCGCACATTCCAATAGAATTTTAGTTCGATTGTGTTTTCTGCATTCTTGCTTATGTTCTTCGATTCACAGGCAAGGATTAGCCTTTGTGGCAAGGTCAATTAGGTTGTGCTTTGTTGATAACCAGAGAAGAAGTGGTACTGCAATTGCAGGGGTTCGATCTCTCGGATCGGAAGCCAGATCGTGTGTGTTGCGTCTCCACCAATCATTGTTTATCATCCACCTGACGGAAGATCGGGCACCTCGCCCTCCATTAGTGACATAGGAGGTAATAGGTCACCCTTGATTTTTTTAATTACATATTTTTGTTTGATGCGGTAGAAATATCCATACATGGTGCCACTTTTTTAGCATAAAATCTATTACAAGTGGAATACACGAAAACTAACCCGGCTGGAATACACGGCATGAGATAAAGCAAAGCAATATCCACATGAGATACGCATGGAATCGTACATGCCAAGGAAAAAAGGCAAAGCACGATTTATCTAACACTTCCTTTCCAATTATCATCCGGTCATCAAATATTTTTAATTTTAATTTATTTTTAATCATAACTAAAATCAATGTTTAGATTAATTTAAAGTATTACTCCTTAAAAGATAAATGTTGTACCATAACATAGCCTGCATAAGTAATACTAGTAATGTGTCCGTGCTAACACTACGGAAAAAATTAAAAGACATCAAATGTGTTAATAGCCTAAAGAAAAATATGAATATATGCAGCTTAACATAAAAAATGTCATGATATATAACACAAAACGCTATATAATACATGGCAGCAGCATCAACCACCAGCATTATCGCTCAGCAACCAACACAAAACGCTATATAATACACGGCAGCAGCATCAACCACCGGCATTATCTCTCAGCAACTTTGTAGGCCATAGTTGATGAACAAATGGAACCTTTAATCATTTATACAAGCATAAAATGAGCATGGAAATTAACTTATTAACTTGTCAGGCAATCATTTTTGTAGTCTAAAGCTTTCTTGTGAAAGACAGGAAATACACACTTCATATGTCTAGCAGCATTTTGTGGAGCTAAAGAAGGTAAACTGGAATGAGTCACACCTAATGGCATGCATAATTCTCTAAGAGAGGAAATATTTTCCTCAAGATCACAGTTGATAGGAAGGTAAATAGATCTCACGTCGTTAAACTGTATAAAAGGCATGTCATATTTATCTACAGTTTCAGTGAATATTCAAGAATAAGATCAACAGGTCCTCCAATTATCATGCACATTTAAAATACAAAGACAAAGAACTGCATTCTAGGACTTAATGTTCACCCAATTTTACCCATGCTTTGGGTATTTCAAAGAGCCTGATCATAGTTAATTAGTTATCACAAAGATAGCAGGTGATTGATTATTTAACAAAGGTGCACTTGCAAAATTTACCAGTAAATGGTGACAGTTGACAATTTTTCAACGCATGATACGTATGTAGGCCCTCATTAAGTGCAAAGCACAACCCGATAATAGAAATACAATGATTCAGAATATAGAAAAGTGTGTAACCTTCAGCATTTGTCATAATATTCTGATCAGCTTCTTGTAATTGAGGTCCCATATATGCAGATAGCTTCTGATGCTCAGTCTCAGATACTTTTTCAGTGGCAAGTTCTTCAGTGGCTTCTGCAGCATTATTCAAATATGGTTTCTTTCAAAATCTTTCCACAAACCTTGACCTCAAAGAAGCTTCCAAAAGCTCATAGTCCTGCACACTTTCACCAGAAGTCTCGAGGATCCTCATCGATAAGATTTTGTAGTTTCTCTAATGCAACATCCAACTAACACTCATTTTGGAAGTTTCATTAGAATGAGAAAATCAACATGGATTAATAGCTATTTTCGATACTTACCTTAAAAACATGCATCTGAGCGTAACACATGAGACTTCATGGAGACCACATCACTAATTCCATGAACAGTCCAAGCATCATAAGTTTGACCAGGAAACCCATCATTCTCAATAAGACCATCACCATCACGATCAAATTGATTCATATAGTCCATTGTTGCACACTCTGCGGGCCAAACATCTTTACCAAATGACATATCACCTATAGCAGCAAAATCACTGTATACCTACAGCACAAACTTGGGATTTAGATCTTTCCATTTGCTTGTATCATTTATGATGTAGCCATTCATTTCATACAATTTATCGAGCAGACTGAGCCTCACCACTAAGGACTATCTGGTATCAGTATAAAAATAAACAAAATACATATGAGAAGACATATAAAAAGTAATGGATAAACAGTAGGGATCCCATGAAACACACCTTCAGAATGTTTGGGTCCTTCCATGATCTTTTTCAGCTTTAAGACACCCTCCGTTTTTAGGAAAGGTACAAGTGCTAGCAAGGAATTCCGGCAATTCGCTGATTAGTTTATATAAATGGAAGGAATATTAATATGGAGAATGAATGAATGAACAAAAATAATGTCCCAAAAGTACAACGAACATTACTTACCCATCATCAATTACTTCAAGCAGCTTACTTTGATATTTGTACAATGGAGTCCTCCACTGACTCATCTGCAAGAATTAAAATCTACGGTTTCGAAGTTAGCACTGGGTTTACTCCAACACAGGTGTAAATAAACAATAATAAACTCAAAACTTTTTTATGTTAATTATCGATGACAGATCTAAACATAAGATGAGAATATAATTTATCAAGTATAAATTACTAAATGGACTAACATCAAGCATATATGTCAAGTAAATTCAATAGCAAACACAAGATCATATAGGACTTGGCTATTTGGGAACCTAAAACACAATGAACAGAATAGGGCAATAATATATTTGAGCCACATTGGTCATTTCATCAATTATTCATTTATTGGAAAAAGTACAAATTACTACCCTGAACTATCATGAAAGTTTAAATAACACCGATGTATAAAACTGTTTAATTAGCCCCAAAAAATTTAAAAACCAGTTTACTGTAGACCTTTCAATGTGGTTTCGCTGACGTGAACAACGGTTTCGCTCACTAGAACACACGTGGTAAACAAAGTAAAAACCTACTCCCGCTGACAACACGTGGAAGGTGTTTGGTGAAATGCGAGAGTGCCTCGCCCGCTCTCCGAAGGCCTCCCGTGCGCCGGTTG
>KE372650.1:279717-290184 GCA_000418225.1 Zizania latifolia
CACGACGCTATGCTTTGCCTCGAAGGCCCAGGAGTAGGAGTCCCAGCCGCTGCTGGTGTACACCATCTGGATGGGGACCTCGCCGGACTCGGGGGTGATGGTCACGTTCAGCAGCTCGGACTGGGCGCAGGTGCGCGCGGCGCTGAAGGTGATGGAGTAGTGCATTCCCTGCGTCAGGGTGAGCCGCTGCTGGATGGAGGCCTCGTTGCCCAGCCGCACGGCGTACGCGCCCTCCGGCACCGCCAGGAGCATGTCACCCTGCTGCTGGCCCGACCCGATGTACTCCACGAACCCCGAGATCTCCCAGCTCGGTATCGCGTAGCGCCCCGCCACCCTCGTGCCGTTCATCTGCGACTTGTCTGGCCCCTCTTCAAAGTTGCCATTCGGCAGCAGCCCTGAACACGACGCAGCAAGCAATCAACGACATGATCAGCGGAAGCTCGTCTGCACGATGCACCTTGGTACATAGTACTCTCTAAACACGCCCCTAAGCAGAAAATGAGCATCAGAATTGCTGAAGGCTCTTACCATCGGTGATGGCCAAAGCTGATTGAGCAGCCACACCGAGGAGCAAGAGCAGCGCGACGCACCGGCTGCTCTGCACCATCTCTGTTTTCCTTCGCATCTATTGTAAACTGGTAGCAATGGGATTGGAATGTGAACACCGAACAGGTAGTACTGTAGAGGAGATGCGAAGTGTGGCCACTTAACAGAGGAGATGTGTAATGTGTTCGGGCTCCGGAGAGGATCAGGCCAGTTGCCCTGTTGGACACCGCGGTTTCCTGGAGGGAACCGAGCGAGAAGAGCGCCGGATCTCGAGGAGGTTGGCAGGGCATCTCTCGGTTCTGAGGTGCCGTGAAAACGGGGTTCCTTGGCGGGGTGGCGACTGGTGAAGGCGATGCCTATGTTTGGCTGAGGTCACATACTCACATGGCTCGCCATTCCGCCATTTGAAAGCTCCGCCGTTCCCCACAGCTGTGACCGAGGTGAGTAAGGCCGGCCGACGGACCGACGCGGCGCAACCGTCAATGGGCCTGCAAGTTGAGGACGTAACGAGCCGGCGACACAGTATATTAAGGGTTCGTCTGTTTTAACTTGGACTAGATAATTTTAATAATCTAACTTATTTTTATAAAATAAAACAAAAATATCAGCTTATTATGCTAATTTATTATAATTTAGAGTGTGAATTATAATAATTTAATAAGCTAGTTATCGGAGAAATGACCCTAGGATACCTACCAGATAAATGAAAAGAATTTATTAAGAAGCTCATCTTTGTGTTCCTCATAGCCTACTGACTCTACCTGGACGACTGTTGCCCTTCGGTCATAAAGAGCTCGGGGGCTCCTGTTGGGAGATGACCCCAGGGTACCCCCGAGTTACCTTAGGGTGGTCAGACAGAACAAGGGGTTAGCAGACAAGACATTAAATACGACCTCGAAAGGGGTCAGACTAGTGGTCGGTAGCAAAACAGTTAGCAAGATGTAAAGGGAAGCTCAGATGATGCTCTGAGTCGAGGACTCAGAAAATATGCCGAGTACAAGGACTCAGAAGGCAGAGGCGACAGCAGGCCCAAACACTTATCGCTGACAATAAAAGATGTAAGTGCTAGTCTTGAATGACTAGTAAAGATAGCAAATAATGTCGTGGTTATTAGTCCATGATTCCTGGTAATTTACCCACTGTAAAGAGACTTAATTAGAGGAGTTAAAGCCTAACGGTAACCTTTGACCCTTAGGATATATAAAGGGGTCGGGGGTACCTCCCTCAGGAGGACACTTAGACTTTCACACAGCTTACGCGCGCGAGAGCTTTGTAATCACACTTGTCTGCGCATACTCTAACGCACATGATTAGGGTTATTATCCTCAGAGAGGACCGAACCTGTATAAACTTTGTCTGTCTCTTTTAGTTTTAGAGGCAACCATAGAATCACGAACACAGAAACTACCCTAAACCGAACCAATCAATCTCCGTGGGTAACCCCATCGGAGAACCGTCGTTCCATGTAACGACAGTTGGCGCGCCAGGTAGGAGAGTTTCTGTGATTTTTTCATTCAGATCCAATGGCCATCATTTGCAACTTTAGCACCAAGGTCCCCGTCGGTTCTATCATCAGCTTCGGGAGCCTCACCTTTATTAGCAACACCATGCGCAAGCTCATCTTGTCTGAGTCCGCCACTAGTCGGGCGATGACGCCATGGCCGCTCGCTATGCGGCCGACTCCCTCCATCACCCGGGGGGCGACTCGCCCTTGCAACCGGGTGACTACAATGCCCGAACGTCCAACCCCGCCAAACGCCCGCCGAACGGTCTCCAACAACTTGCCCACCGACTACGTTATTTTCTGTACACCAAGCGGACGTCTAGTCCAGCGACGCCAGTTCACCGATGTTATCTCGGCACGATCTAAGAAGAGAAACTCACTGGTCAGATCGCCGACTCTGCCACCAAGCTCCAATGCTGCCAAGTCCAGTAGCCATCATCGAGAGCGCCGGCAGCGAAACACCACCCGCTCCATTCGCTGGGGCAAGGCCCCCATGGTTGAGGGCATTAATCAGAACAACCAAGAAGGTTTTACGGTGGACTTTGAGAGTTACACAGTGTACTGTACATCGACGGCGAATCTGGTCACCATTGAAAGGGCACACTTCTTCCTCCTTGAGACTCCGGAACTCCAGAGGGCCTAGGCGATGACACAGGCCGCCGCTGCCTAAATTGTTGATTTGGCCTCGCCCGGCCGCTTGCACTCCACCGACTAAAATGCCGCCCAATCATCTAGTCCTTCACGGCGCTCCCGACTGAATGAATGTCAGGGAAGCTCCTCTTCGGGTGACGCCCGATAAATTGTCAACCAAGTGCGTGATACCCGCAATATTATCTCTCGCTGCTGTGGAGATCGTGAACATGGCGAAATGCGCCGTCGGGAGCAATATGATCGAAGTCATGGCACCCTGGGAGCCGACCGATGTGATGATGTGAATTCTCGTCACAATGGATTCCTGGCTTTCACGGAACAACTCTGCTGGGTTGTCTGGCCCAAGGGTTTTCGCCCTACAGGCATTGAACCCTATGACGGCAAGACCGACCCTCACAGTGGCTGCAGTTGTATTATACAGCCTTTCGAGCAGCAAACGGGGATCAGCACGTCATGGCGAATTATCTCCCCGTGATGCTTGCGTCGATCGCCATTAATTGGTTAGCGAGACTCCCAGAGGGCTCCATTGACTCTTGGGATCAGTTATGCGACATGTTTATCATCAACTACCAGGGGACCTGGCAAAGGCCGGCCTCTCGGTATGATCTACACCAAATATGACAAGGGAGTGATGAATCCCTTTGAAGTTATATCCGTCGATTTTTAGAGCGGAGGAACACCGTCGCTAGTATCTTCAACGATGACGTGATTTGAATTTTTTAGGAGGGATTGCAGAAGCCTTCAGAGCTATTCCGCTAGTTAGTTATGAATGAGCCAGCGACGCCAGGAGAAATGATCACCATCACCGAGTAATACGCTAATGCGGAAGAAGCCGAGCGTGAGCAAATATGCCTGGCCACATGAGAACCTCGAAAGGAGAAGAAGCGTTCAGACGATGATCACCAATCACCTCGGCGCACCGACCGTGAAAAGCCCGAGTCCTATCGCCCGACTACTCGGAAGAGAAAGCCCGAGGACATCATGACTACAGAGGAGAAGCCCAAATCAAGAGAAAGGGGGCACTCGGCAATGTAGGAGATCCTTGATAAGCCCTGTATATTTTATCTAAACAGCAGCCACATCACGCACCGATGTTATTAACTTCAAGACCAAATACTCCAAGAAGCGTGGAGTCATCCCCGGTCAGATTGGCGAAGCCGGGATGACAAAAATAAACCTCGCCGAGAAGACAAGGACGCCGACCACCCAGTCAGAAATGATTTTCAAGAGCCTGATCGTATAGTCTCCATGATATTTGGTGGGACGATCGCCGCGGAGACCAGACACCAACAAAAACTCCTCGCCCGCTAGGTCAACACGATCAACGTGGACGAGCCCGAGCGCCTCCGCTGGTCAGAAGTCCTGATTACTTTTACTCAGGATGACCAGTGGACCGACGCTCCTAAGCCGGGCCGATTTTCGTTGGTGGTGGACCCCGTGGTCCTTAAAGTGCGCCTGAAGAGGGTGCTCATTGATGGAGGTAGTGCCCTCGATGTATTGTTCAAGAGGACACTCACGGCGCTCGGCATCGACACTAAAGCGCTGGAGAAGGCTGACGCACCATTTTATGGGATCGTCCCGGGAAAGGGCTCTATCCCACTCGGTACACTCACCCTTCCTGTGACGTTCGGCACTCAGGACAACTATCAGACCGAGTATATCAAATTCTATGTCGTCGACTTCGAGACCGCCTATCACGTTGTATTCGGAGGATACCATTCTTTAAGCTGCTTAAGAAGGAGGATGATTTCACCTAGACATCGGAAGTAGATCAGGCTTTTGCAGAACTCAAAAGATTTCTCACCACGTCGCTTGTTCTAGTTACACCGACCCCTAAAGAGACACTGCTTCTCTACATCTCTGCCACGACCCATGTGGTTAGCACCGCCATTATCACCGAACGGCCAGAAGAAGGCCACGCCTATCCAGTACAATGCCCAGTATACTTCATATCGGAGGTACTCGGACCATCGAAAGTCCGATATCCTCAGATTCAGAAGCTACTATATGCCCATACTCATCACCATTCGGAAGCTCAAGCATTATTTCTAAGCTCAAACTCAGGATGTTATTACAGAATACCCACTCGGCGATATCCTCCATAATCGAGACGTCACTGATCGGATTGTTAAATGGGCTGTTGAATTGGGCAAATACGCCCTTGGCTTCAAACCTCGAACAGCCATCAAATCTCAAACTCTCGCCAACTTCATCGCCGAGTGGACAAAAATCTAACTCCCACTGATAGCTGAGACCCTAGAACATTGGGTCATGTATTTTTATTGTTCCCTCAGTATTGATGGAGCCGGTGCAGAGGTTCTCCTAATTTTCCCCTAGGGCGAACGCTTGAAATACGTCCTACAACTCTTGTTTAAAGCATCAAATAATGTGACCGAGTATGAGGCACTCGTTAACGGCCTGCGTATTGCTGTTTCACTCAGGGTTAAGTGGCTTATGGTTTATGGAGATTTCAAGTTAGATATTAGCCAAGTAAATAGAGACTGGTCATGCACCATTGAGAAGATGGACGCCTATTGTATAGAAGTACGAAAGCTGGAAGGAAAGTTCTTTGGCCTCGAGTTTCACCACGTCCCTAGAGACGAGAACTCGGCTACCAACTGTCTCGCCAAGATGGGATCTTCTAGAGCCACAGTGCCGACTAGGGTATTTATCCAAGAACTCCAGAAACCGTCGGTCAGGATTGAAGAAACAGAATCCCCGGAGGACAAGGAGAAACCATCCATCATGGTCATCACCGCCAAATTGCCTGAAGATAAGGACTCGATCATTCGTCTCACCCGGTGAAGTAAACAATATGTCATCGTGGGGTCGGCACTGTATAAACGGGCCGCATCAACCTGGGTGCTCTTGAAATGCGTCAGCCAATCAGAAGGGTCTGACATCCTGAAGGAGGTGCACTCGGGAATATGCGGAAATCATGCTGGAGCCAAGACTCTTATGGGAAAGGTGTTCCGGTCATGTTTTTACTAGCCGACCGCCAACAAAGATGCCAAATTACTTGTCAGGAAATGTCAAGGGTGCCAATTCTTTGCCAAGCAAAACCATCTCTCTGCACAAGCACTTCAGACAATCCCACCCTCATGACCATTTGTATGCTAGGGACTCGACATAGTCGACCCATTTCAGAAAGCTCCACAGGGTTATGATCACCTACTCATCACCGTTGATAAATTCATTAAGTGGATCGAAGTTATGTCACTCAAGACCTACACCGTGAAGAAGGCTATGGATTTCATCCAAGGAATTACATACCGATTCGGCATCTCCAATCAAATTATCACCGATCTCGAGACACAATTCACCGCAAATGATTTCTGAGAATTTTGCGAAGACCGGTGCATCGAGGTGAAATATGCATCGGTAGCACATCCATGGGTGAATGGTCAATGTGAACGAGCCGATGGCATGATTCTCCAAGGTTTGAAGGCTAGGGTTTTTGACCCTCTCAACAAATATGGTGGTCGGTGGCTGTCTTGTGGGGACTTCGTACTCAGCCGAGCCGAGCTACTGGTCGAACTCCTTTCTTCCTAGTTTATGGATCGAAGGCCATTCTACCCGTGGATATGCTCTATGAGTCTCCTAGAATTCAACACTATGATGAGGGGGCCACCGAACAAACAAGAGAAGAAGACATTGACAGCCTAGAGGAAGCCCGATTTGCCGCAATGATTCAGTCCGACCGGTACCAGCAAGTACTTTACCGATATCATGATCATAATGTACGTGGTCAGTCATTCAAAGTCGGAGACTTGGTCCTTCGCCAAATGCAGCCTACGGCTGGTACCCACAAGTTGTCCGTCCCGTGGGAGGGGCCATTCATTATCTCGGAGGTGACTCGGCCAGGCTCCTATCAGTTGATTCGGGAAGATGGACAGCACATCCCCAATTCATAGAACATCGAGCATCTACGTCGATTTTACCCCTGATATTATAAGCTACGTATTTTTTATCTTGAGTTAATAATAGTTCCATTTCTTCAATAATTTTGTCTCCCTCTTGCCCGAGCCCCGAGTGCTCGCCCCTTGTTGTCGTTTTACCCCAGAGTCTATGACCTGCTCTAGCTCTAGCGATCAGGGTTCGATCACCCTGAGTTGGTATCCGTTCCGCTCCATGGGAAGGTATTGTCGGTAAAATCATCGAACGCTCGGAGGCTTGTCAAACTCGCCTCATGATCTCTTTCCTCTATGCTTATCGCCCGATCACCTCTGTGTTCCTTTCCAAAGACTTGTGAAGCCCGGTTCAATATACGTGTATGTGGCTAAAGTTTCTCTATGTTGTGAACTAAGGCTAAACCAAGCACTCAGGAATTAACAAGGTGAGCGGTCGGGCACAACATGCGGATAAAACTCCGAATATCATTTCAATTAAAATAAAACTGTCATATTTACATCAACATTTTTACACATCAAAATATACTACTTCGACGCTTCTTCTGAGAATACTTCTAGGTCTTAGATTAGCATGTCGGCTGTTTCCTTCACCTTGACATAGTACTTCTTCACGTCGGCTTCCTCGACGGTCGACGGCCACCCCTCACGAATGTGTTCAAGCCGAGTGTAAGGGTATAGCGCTCGGACAATTTTGAGCGTGTGTGCCACTGCTGTATGCAACCACCCTCGGACATGGTTCCGGAGGCACTCGGGCGCCCCGAAGAGCCGCTCCAGGAAATCATTCTTTGGCAGGTCGGCACACGTTGGCTCGTCGTCCACCATCTTCAACAACGCCTCGGCACCAGCACGACAGTTGTCGAAGTCCACCTGAACACAAGTCAGGCGAGCCTCCAAGTCATCGAACTGAGCCTTAACGCGCCGATGCAGTTCTGCAGCACAATGAAGACATCAAAATGAGTACTCGGATTTCTCAAATGGAAGCACTTACCGATCGACCGTACTTTTATACTCACCTACCACCTCGGCGTGTTTCTTCTTGGCCTCCTTGGCCTCATCAAGTGCCATCTCCGCCATCGTTTGCGACTACTCGATGAGCCCGATCGCCGTCTCCAACTGCACTGCAAGAGAGTGGTAGTCTATCGACCGAGCTAATTAGAATGACTTCATGAATGTGATGGTAAGGTACAAGAAGTACGTGATCATTACCAAATTCTTGAACGTCCAGCAGAGCGCGGAGGTCAGTAGCTTCTTTCTTCGCCGCCTCTTGCCCAGCCTTGGCCTCAGCCAGCTGGGCCTCCAATTGTTGGACCCAGGCGTTGCTTGCCCCCTGGTCCATTGCACAGGATTGGCACAAATTGTTCATGTAGTCGGCTAGATGCTCTAACACGCGCTGTGATAATACTCAGTCAGTTGTAATTATTCAATAAGTATAGGTATAACAAAGTCCTAGGATAACTTACGTCTGCCACCAGCCCTAGCCGTATTAGGAGCTATCGTCACTCCTCCACGTCCCGCTTGACGTCGTCTAGGCTAGGAGGAGGTACCACATCTCTAGACCCCACCGGCGCCACAGTCGGTCGGGGGACCGCTGCTACATCCTCCCCCATGAGCCTAGCAGTCGGCTGAGCATCTGAGGAGGAAGCAATCACCATGGCAGGAACAGTAGGAGCAGCAGCCGGCCCTGATGAGCCTGCGTTAGGGGCAGGGTCGATCGCCATCATCCCTGCATCAGCGTCACTTGGTGTGGCCGTCGGCCCCAACAACCCCATGTCGGGGGTCGGCACTACCACTAGCGCCCCCATGCCAACACCTCCCGAAGCCACTGCTGGCCTCGATGAGCTAGCATCGGGGGTCGGCACGATCGCCAATGCCCCTGCATCGACACCACTGACCATCCCTGCGGTGGAGACCTTGTCCCAAGCCACTTTCTTCACTTGTCGAGGTTTGCCCTATGGCTCCCCCGGTGGAGGTGATGGTTGAGGCGGAGACGGCGAGGAGGACGAGGTCACCACCACCACGGCATCGATGGGGGCCCCCTCTGATGTCTCCGACTCAACGCCGGCCTTACCCAAAAATGACGATGGCACCTTCGGCTTGCCCTTAGATGCTACCATCGTCCGTGGCTTCTTCGCCACGGGTGCGGAGGGAGCTTTCTCCTTCTTTTTATCGATCGAGCCATTGACCCGATCGATGTCCTTCACGCCGACCGCTCACAGCTGCTCCGGTAACGACGCAAGGGAGAAGAACGCGTCTCGCCCCTACAATGTGTCACAACATGCTCGACACCCGGCAGGTGATCTTGCAAAGGCAAAAAAAGGGAAACAACTACGAAATACAAAAAAGGCCGGGATCTACGCCTTACCTCCGGTCGTAGATTGGCGAGGCGATATGCCTTCGAGCAGTCTTTGTTGCTGATCTCGGTCTTCATCGCGAAGAACTCCCGCACCCATGCCTCGGCCTCCTCCGAAGACAGCGCCTCCGGAGACTCACGAGAATAGTGAGCCCGACCCTCATAGTCATACCCCGATCGTGCCTAGCTCTTGCAGGGCTAGACGCGACAGAGCACAAAGTTCAGGGCCACGATGACCCCCGTTAACCACTGCTTCTGAAGGTCGATGACCATCCGAACCAGCTCATCAACTTGACCTTGGTCGCCCAAACCACAGCCGTCCGACCAGGTCGGCGCTGAGGTTAGGAGGCGATCGAGCTCCAGGGAGAGTGCCGGCTTGTGGTTCTCGACATAGAACCACTGGCTGTGCTAGCCCTTGTTTGAGGTCAGGAGAGGGATAGGGATGTACTTGGCAGCCTTCCCGTCATGGAGTTGAAGTCCGGCCCCCCCGACTACCCTCTTGGAGTATGGCTTGAGGTAGAAGAAATAGCGGAAGAGATCAAAGTGGGGCTCGATGCCGAGGTATGCCTCGCAGAGGTTGATGAAGATGGAGATGTGGATAATAGAGTTAGGGTTAAGATTAACAAGGGAGATATCGTAGTGGTGGAGGAGTCCACGGAGGAAGGGGTGCGCCGGTAATCCGAGCCCACGGAGGAGGAATGACTCGAACACCACCAGCTCTTCGGTGTTCAGAGTGGGGAACGACTCGCCAGCCACCGGACATCAAAGAGACAGCGCCTGAGCCAGGAGAACGCCGGCCTTCTCTAGGTACTTCAAACGCCGTCTAGAGGAGGTGGAGTTGTGGAACTCGGTGGAGCGATCGACGGTGTCCTTGGATGAAGCCATCAAGGTGGAGAAGCAAGGGGTTTAAGGTTGAACAAGTGGCGTGCCTTGCGGTAGCACACTACGTAGTTGCAATGGCGGCCGGGGCAATGGGGAGCCAACGCAAGGAGTTTGGCGTAAGGAAGAAGAAGGAGAAGGCAAAAACTTGGATGCAAATGAAAAGCATGCGACAGGAGGAAGAAGAAGGGGATGATTTATAGCTGGCAGAGAAGTAACAGACTAAGCTCTTCAACTTCTCGTAACCACATCGAGATGTGCTCCGAATGGAAGGCCACGTCATCACCCGAACTGCTTCAACTTCCCCGAGCACCGCAGCCAACAGTTGGAGACGTATCAGATGGTCAGAGAAGCGAGGATGCGAAGAGATGCTTAAGACCGATCACGGATCATCGCTTACGCTCCAACTATGCCCTATCGCCTGAACGCTCGGCGACTCGGATTCCCCTCGCTCCAATAACGCCTGATCACCTGAACGCCTGGGGACTCGGATTCCCCTCGCTTCAATGATGCCCGATCACCTAAACGCTAAGGGACTCGGATTCCCCTCGCTCCAATGACGCCTGATCGCCTGAACGCCTAGGGACTCGGATTCCCCTCGCTCCAATGATGCCCGATTGCCTAAA
>KE372650.1:319609-332615 GCA_000418225.1 Zizania latifolia
CATCCATCCTTGGACAGATATAAAGCTCATTATCCCGCTGTTTGTAGTAAGATATCTTTGGTTCTTTGAGCTACTGTTGTGAAGATCGGGGCACCCTCAAGGAGGTTCCTTATCATTTGGTATTAGAGCTTTCGTTGTCACGATAGGTCTCACCTTATTCCACATATCTATCTTTGATTATTTATCTATCATATAGTACTATTTTTTTAATCTCCTAAAGTCCACTAAAAAAACAACAAAAAAATCCTATAGACTTTTTCACGGTACTGTTACCTTTGTGTTGTTTTGTTCATCAAGTTGCTAGTCACCATCTTTACATAAATCGTGTTTGTCGGGGGATGACCCCGGGTACCTCCTGAGCGACTTTGGGGTGATTGGACAGGACAAGGGGTTGGAAGACAAGACATTAAAGATGCCCTCACAAGAAGTTGGACCGTTAGTCGGAAGTGAAGCAGCCAGCAAGATGCAAAGGGAAGCTCAGACGATACCCCGAGTTGAGGACTCGAGAAATATCCCGAATATAAGGACTCGGAAGGAGGAGGCGATAGCAGGCCGACACACTTAATTGCTGACGATAATTCAAGATCGTAACTGTCGGATTTGAATAGCGAATAATGTCGTGGTTATTAGCCCACGTTTCTTGGTAATTTACCTGCTATAAAGATACTTAATTGGGGGAGTTAAAGCCTAAACGGTAATCACTTAGCCCCTGAGATATATAAAGGTGTCAAGGGTACCTCCCTCAGGATGCTTAGACTCTTATTCAACTTACGTGCGCGAGAACACTATAATCGCACTCGTCAGCGCATACTCCATCACATAGGACTAGGGTTATTATCCTCTGGGAGACTCGAACCTGTCTAAATTCACTCTGTCTCTTAGTTTTAGAGGCAACCATAGGATCACGAACACAGAAACTATCCTAAATCGAATCAAACTGCCTCCGTGGGACACCCTGTCGAAGGATTGCCGTTCCAAGCAACGATAGTTGGCACGCCAGGTAGGGATCGTTTCTGTGATTTTTCTCATTCGGATCCAATGGTCATCATTTGCAACTTTAGCACCAAGGTCTCCATCAGCTCAGTCATCACCTTCGAGAGCCTTACCTTCTTCGGTGACACCATACGCTAACTTGTCTTGTTTGAGTCTGCCACTAGCTAGGCGAAGACATCGCGGCCATTCGCTGTGCGGCCGGTTCCCTCCACCACCCATGGGGCCACTCTTCCTTGCAGCCGAGCGACTCCGGCGCCCGAACGCTCAACTGCGCCGAGTCCTCACCGAACGGTCTCCAACGACTCTCCCGCTGACTACGTCATTTTCTCCATCCTGAATGGACGCAAGGTCCAAAGATGCCAATTCACCGAAGTTGTCTCAGTGCGATCCAAGAAGAGGAGTACCCCGATCAGATCGCCGACTCCTCACCAAGCTTCGTCATGGTGATAACGGCCGTCGTTTCTGACGATGAGCCTACCACCAACGCTGCTGAGTCCATCAGCTATCGCCGAGAGCGCCGGCAGCGAAACATCGCCCGCTCCATTCTTCGGGGCTAGGCCCTCACGGTTGAAGGTTCTCAATAGAACAATCAAGAAAGTTTCATGGTGGACTTTGAAGGTCACACCGTATACCGTACGTCGCCGACGAACCTGGTCGCCATTGAGAGGACACTTTCCACCCTCCCTGAGACTCCAGAGCTCCAGAGGGCTTGGGCAATGACACAGGCTGCCGCCACCCAAATTGATGATTTGGCCTCGCCCGACCGCTCGCACACCACCAACCAAAATGCTGCTTGACCATCTGGTCCCTCGTGGCGCTCCCGACGGACTGATCGTCATGGAAGCTCCTATTCAGGCAATCCTTGGGAAATTATCAATCAAGTGCGGGATGCCTGCAATATTATCTCTCGCCGCCGTGGAGATTGTGAACGTGGTGAAATGCATCGTTGGGAGCAATATGACTGGAGTCATGGCACCCCGAGAGCCGACCGGCGTGATGATGTCAATTCTCGCCATAATGGATTCCCAGCCTTCACGGAACAACTCCGCTAGGTTATTTGGCCCAAGGGTTTCCGTTCGACAGGAGTTGAGCCCTATGACGACAAGACTGACCCCTCACAGTGGCTCTAGCTATACTATATAGCCGTCCGAGCAACAAATGGGGATGAGCACATCATGATGAACTATCTCTCTGTGATGCTTGCGCCGACCGCCATTAATTGGTTGGCAAGACTCCCAGAAAGCTCAATTGACTCCTGGTATCAGTTATGCGATATGTTTATTGCCAACTATCAGGGGACCTGGCAAAGGATGGCCTCTCGGTATGACTTACGCCAAATAAGACAAGGGAGTGATGAATCCCTTCGAAGCTATATCCGCTAATTTTTAGAGCGAAGGAACACCGTCGCCAGTATCTCCAACGACGTTGTAATCCAGATTTTTCAGGAGGGATTGCGGAAGCCTTCGGAGCTATTCTACTAGCTGGTTATGAATGAACCAGCAACATCAGGAGAAATGATCACCATCGCCGAGTAGTACGCTAACGCGGAAAAAGCCGAGTGTGAACAAATGCATCCGTCCACACGAGAGTCTCAGAAGGAGAAGAAACGCTCGGATGATGATTGCCGATCACCTCGACGCACCGATCATGACAAGCCAGAGTCCTCTCGCCCGATTACTCAGAAGAGAAAGTCCGGGCACGTCATGGCTATGGAGGTGAAGCCCAAGTCAAGAGGAAGGGGGCACTCAACAATGCAGGAGATCCTCGATAAGCCCTGCATATTCCACCCGAACAGCAGCACACCATGTGCTGATGCTATCAGCTCCAAGACCAAATACTCCAAGAAGCGCAGAGTAATCCCCGGCTCGATCGGTGACGCCGGGATGACAAGAAAGAATTTCGCCGAGAAGACAAGGATGCTGATCGCTTGGTCGGAAATGATTTTCAGGAACCTGACCAAACGGTCTCCATGATATTTGGTGGGACGATCACCGTGGAGACAAAACACCAACAAAAACTCATCGTCCGCCGAGTCAACACGGTCAGCGTGGGAGAGCCCGAGCGCCTCCGCTGATCAAAAATCCCGATCACTTTTACCCGGGATGGCCAATGGATCGACGTTTCTAATCTGGGTCAGTTCCCATTGGTAGTGGATCCTATGGTCCTCAAAGTGCGCCTGAAGAGGGTGCTCATTGATGGAGGCAGTGGCCTTGATGTATTGTTCAAAGGGATACTCATGGCGCTCAGCATCAACGCTAAAGCACTGGAGAAGACCGATACACCGTTCTATGGGATCGTCCTAGGAAAAGGCTCTATGCCACTCGGAACACTCACTCTCCCTGTGATCTTCGGCACTCGAGATAACTATCGGACTGAGCATATCAAATTCTATGTTGCCGACTTTGAGATCGCCTACCACGCCGTACTCGGATGCCTGTCATTGGTCAACTTTATGGCCATCCCCCATTACACATACCTGGTCCTTAAAATTCCAGGCCCAAAGGAATTTTTTTCAATCAGGAGGGATGTCGCCACCTCCTACGCCTGTGAGCATGATAGCCTCACCTTGGGTGAAGCGCTGGACATATCTGTCCACATGGAGGAGATTGTCCAAGCAGCCAAGACTGTGCCACCGACTGACACCGAGGTCCCGACCACCACGCCATCGACATCGGGCATATCGCCTTCACCAGCCGAGTACAAAGCTATTCGGCTATTGAACGCCAACCCATCCAAGACCGTGTTGATCGTGACAGCGCTGGATCTAAAATAGGAAAACGAGCTCGTCAGCTTCCTTTGCGCCAACGCTAACATCTTCGCTTAGCAGCCTTCGGATATGCCGAGCGTACCAAGGGAGCAGATCGAGCATGAACTCCACATCTATCTGACCACCAAGCTAGTCAAGCAGAAGCTGCGCCGATTTGCCCAAGAGCGTAAAGAGGCTATAAAAAAAGAAATCGCCCGCCTGCTAGTAGCCTGGTTTATTAAAAAAATGTACCATCCCGACTGGGTAGCTACCCGGTCCTTATAAAAAAGAAAAATGGGAAATAGAGGATGTGCATTGACTACACTGATCTTAACAAGCGATGTCCAAAAGACCCCTTCCCACTGCTGCGCATCGATCAAGTAGTCGACTCCATAGTCGGTAGTTCTCTCCTTTGCTTTCTAGACTGCTATTCGGGATATCATCAGATTAGTTTGAAAGAGGAAGACCAGGAGAAGACATCATTCATCACTCTATATGGCGCTTATTGTTATACATCAATGCCCTTTGGGCTCAAGAATGCTGGGGCTACTTATCAACACGCTATACAGCACTGTCTCGCCAACCAAATTGGATGTAATGTGGAGGCATATGTGGATGATGTCATAATCAAGACTAAGCAAATAGAAAATTTGATCACCGACATCCAGGAAACTTTTGACAACCTTCGGAAGTTTAGATGGAGGCTCAATCCGGAGAAGTGCGTGTTCGGAGTGCCGACCGGCAAGCTACTTGGCTTTGTCATCAGTAGCCATGGGATCGAGGCCAATCCTGAGAAGATATCGGTAATCATAAATATAGCTAAGCCGACTTGTGTCAAGAATATCCAACAACTCATGGGTTGCATGACTGCACTCAGGTGCTTCATCTCCCGACTCGGCGAGCGGGGGATGTCATTCTTCAAGCTACTCAAGAAGGAGGATAATTTCACCTGGACGCCGGAGGCTGATCAGGCGTTTGTCGAACTCAAAAAATTTCTCACCTCACCGCATGTTCTAGTCGCGTCGACCCCTAAAGAGACTTTACTTCTCTACATCTCCACCACGACCCATGTGATCAGCACCGCCATTGTCGCCTAATGGCTAGAAGAAGGCCACACCTATCTGGTGCAACATCTAGTATACTTCATATCGAAAGTACTCGGACCATCAAAGGTCCGATATCCTCACATTCAGAAGCTGCTATACGCCATACTCATCACTGCTCGAAAGCTCAAGCATTATTTCCAAGCCCACCCGGTGGATGTTATTACAGAATACCCACACGGCGACATCCTCTGTAATTGAGATGCCACAGGTCAGATTGTTAAATGGGCTATTGAATTGGGCGAATATACCCTCAACTTCAAGCCCCGAACGGCCATCAAATCTTAAACTCTCGCCGACTTCATCGCCGAGTGGACAGAAATCAAACTCCGGCTGATAGCTGAGACCTCAGAGAATTGGATGATGTATTTTGATGGTTCTCTCAGCATTGATGGAGCCGGTGCAGGAGTTCTCCTAATTTCCCCCTAGGGTGAACGTTTGAAATACGTCCTACAACTCTTGTTTAGAGCATCAAATAATACGGTCGGGTACGAGGGACTCGTTAATGGCCTGTGTATTGCTATTTCCCTCGGAGTTAAGCAGCTGATGGTTTATGGTTATTCCAAACTAGCCATCAGCCAAGTAAACAAAGACTGGTCATGCACCAGTGAGAAGATGGATGCATATTATCGAGAAGTATGAAAGCTAGAAGGCAAATTCTTTAGCCTCGAGTTTCACCACATCACTAGAGACGAGAACTCGGCCCCCGACTGCCTCGCCAAGATGGGATCCTCTAGAGCCGCAGCGCTGAGTGGAGTATTTGTCCAAGAACTCTAGAAACCGTTGGTCCAAACTGAAGAGGCAGAACCCTCGAACTACAAGGAGAAGCCCTCTGTCATGGTCATCACCGACGTTGAGGAAGATTGGCGCTGACCCCTCATTGATTTTATTCTCACCGCCAAAATAAGGACTCAACCATTCGTCTCACCTGGTGAAGTAAACAATACATCATCGTGGGGTCGGCACTGTATAAACGAGCCACATCAACCCGAGTAATCTTAAAATACATCAGCCGATCTGAAGGGTCCGATATTTTGAAGGAGGTGCACTCGAGAATATCTAGAAATCATGCTGGAGCTCGAACCCTCGTGGGAAAGGTGTTCCTGTCAGGTTTTTACTGGCCGACCGCTAATGAAGACGCCAAACTACTTGTCAGAAGATGTCAATGGTGCCAGTTCTTCGCTAAGCAAAATCATCTCCAAGCCCAAGCACTTCAGACAATCCCACTGTCGTGGCCACTCGCATGCTGGGGGCTCAACATGGTCGGCCCAATTTAGAAAGCTACACAGGGTTTTAATCGCCTACTCGTCACCATTGACAAGTTCACCAAGTGGATCAAAGTTGTGCCACTCAAGACCTGCACCGCGAAGAAGGCTACGGATTTCATCCAAGGAATTACATATTGATTCGTTGTCCCCAATCAAATCATCACCAACCTAAGCACACAATTCACCGCCAATGATTTCTAGGAATTTTGTGAAGACCGGTGCATCGAGGTAAAATACGCATCGGTAGCACACCCACGGGCGAATGGTCAATGTGAATGAGCCAATGGCATGATTCTCCAAGGTTTGAAGGCTAGGGTTTTCAACCCTCTCAACAAGTATGGCGGTTGATGGCTGCATGAGTTACTGGCTGTCTTACGGGGACTTCGTACTCAGTCGAGCCGAGCAACTGATCAAACTCCTTTCTTCCTAGGCTATGGGTCGGAGGCCATTCTACCCGTTGATATGCTCCACAAGTCCCCTAGAATCCAACACTACGATGAGGGGGCTGCCGAACAAACAAGAGAAGAAGACATTGATAGCCTAGAGGAAGCCCGATTGGCCACAATGATTTAGTCCAACTAGTACCAGCAAGTACTTCACCGATATCACGATCGTAATATATGTGGTCGGTCATTGAACGCTAGAGATTTGGTCCTTCACTGAGTGCAGTCTGTGGCTAGTGCTCATAAGTTATCCGTCCTGTGGGAGGGTCCATTCATCATCTTAGAGGTGACTCAGCTAGGCTCCTATCGGTTGATTCGGGAAGATGGACAACGCATCCCCAACTCCTAGAACATTGAGCACCTACGCCGATTTTATCCTTGATATTATAAGCTACGTATTTTTTTATCTTGGGTTAATAATTATTCCATTTCTCTAATAATTTTGTCCTGCCCGACCCCCCGAGTACTCGCCCCTTGTTGTCGCTTTACCCCAAAGTCTATGACCCGCTCTATCTCTGGCGATCGGTCGGACACTGCTCCCACCGATCACCCCGAGTTGGTATCCATTCCATTCCACGGGGAGGTATCGTCGATATACTTGGTGAATGCTCAGGGGCTCGTCAAACTCGCCTCATGATCTTTTTCCCCCAACGCTTGTTGCCCGATGCCTCTATGTTTTTTTTGAAGCCTTGTGAAGCCCGTGGTTCAATATGCGTGTATGTGGTTAAGTTTCCCTACGTTGTGAACTAAGGCTATACCAAGCACTCGGAAATTTACATATTCAGATGGACAGGCACGTCACGTAGATAAAACTCCATAAAGTTTTCTACATAGCATACTATATTACTCAGTCAGCTCTTCTGAGAATACTTGTAGGTCTTGGATAAGCACATCGGCTGTTTCTTTCACATCGGCATAGTATCTCTCCACGTCGGTGTCCTCGACGGTCGATGGCCACACCTCCTGAATGTGCTCAAGCCGTGTGTAGGGGTACAGTGCTCAGACAATTCTGAGCGTGTGAGCCGCCGCCGTGTGCAGGCACCCTTGGACATGCTTTTGAGGCGCGCGGGTGCCCCACGGAGCCACTCTAGGAATTCATTCTTCGGCAGGTCAACGCACGTGAGCTCGTCATCCACCATCTTCAATAATGCCTCGGTACCAGCCTGATAGTTGTCGAAGTCGGCCTGAACACTGGTCAAGCGAGACTCCAAGTTGTTGAACTAGGCCTTAATGCGCCGGTGCAGTTTTGCAGCACAATTAAAACGTCAGGATAAGTATTTGGATATTTAAGTGGAAGCACATACTGGTCGGGCGTACTTTTATACTCACCAACCACCTCGGTGTGTTTCTTCTTGGCCTCTTTGGCCTCACCGACCGCCTCAGCATTATTCTTCTTGGCCTCCTTGGCCTCGTCGAGCGTCGCCTCCTTCGTCTTAACCGATTGCTCGACAAGCGCAGTCGCTGTGTCCAGCTGCGTCGCAAGAGATTGGCGGTCTATCGACTGAGCAAATTAAAATGACTTCATGAACACAAGGGTAAGGCACAAGAGGTACACGATCATTACCGAACTCTTGGACATCCAGTAGAACCCAGAGTTCGATGACTTCTTTCTCCGCCGCTTCTCACCTAGCCTCAGCCTCGGCCAGCTATGCTTCCAACTATCGGACCCGAGCATCGCTCGTCCCCTGGCCCACTGCGCTTGAACGGCACAAATTGTCCGCATGGTCGACCAGATGCCCTAACATGTGCTATGATAATAATCCGTCAGTTGCAATTAATCAACAAGTACAAGTATAACAAAGTAGATGGACTAACGTGTGCCACCATCCCCAGTCGGATCATGAGCTGTCGGCACTCCTCGTCCTGCATGATGTCGTTCGGGCCAGGAGGAGATACTGCATCTCTTGACCATACCGACGTCTCCGCCAGTCGGGGGACCACTGCTGTGTCCTCCTCCACGAGCCCAGCAGTTGGCTAAGCTTCCGCGGGGGGAGTAACCTCCGTGGTAGAGGCCATTGGAGTGGCAGCCAGCCCTGACGAGCTTGCATCAGCGGTCAGGCCGACCGCCAACGTCCCTGCATCGGTGTCCAATAGCGCAACCGTCGACACCAAAGACCCTGTGTTGGGGCTCGACTCCACCACTACTACCCTGACGCTGACACCTCCTGAATCCACAGCCGACCCCAATAGGACCGCTTTGGGGGTCGGCACGACCACCACCGCCTCCACGCCGACATCCCCCGAAGCGATTGCTAGCCCCGATGAGCCCACATTAGGGGTCGGCACGATCACCAATGCCAGGACTGCCCCCGTGGCAGAGACCTCGTCTACCTCGGGCTCCAAAGTCGGTGGCCTAATGAATGCACAAGTCAAGACATAAATTTCTATATTATCAGATGTGCTTTTAGGGATGAAGGAATTACCTGCTCGACTTCCGGAAGGCCACCTTCTTCACCTGCCGGGACTTGCCCAATGGCTCCCCCGGTGGAGGTGATAGATGAGGCGAAGACGGAGAAGAGGATGAGGTTACCACCACCAATGCGGTATCGATGGGGCCTCCCTCCGTCGTCTCCGATTCGGCCCTAGCCTCGCCCGAAAACGACGATAGCACCTTAGGCTTGCTCTTCGATGCCACCGATGACTGCGTCCTCTTCACCACCAGAGTAGTAGGAGCTTTCTCCTTCCTCTTCTTACCAATCAGGCCATCGACCAGATCGATGTCCTTAACACCGACCGCCCGTGGCTGCTCTGACAATGGCGCAAGGGAGTAGAACGCGTCTCACGCCTAGAATGTGTCATAACACGCCAGACACCCGGCAGGTGATCATGCAAAGTCAAAAAAGGGAAATGATTACAAAACATAAAAAAGGCCGAGTGTGACGCCTTACCTCCAGTCGGGGATTGGTGAGACGATAAGCCTTCGGGGAGTCCTCGTTGCTGATTTCAGTCTTCACCGTGAAGAACTCTCGCACCAGCGCCTCGGCTTCCTCCGCAGGTAGCGTCTCCAGAGATTCACGAGAGGGGTCGGCCCAACCCTCGTAATCGTACCTAGCCACACCCAGCTCTTGCAGGGCTGAATGCGGTGAAGCACGAAGCTCAGGGCCATGATGACCCCCATCAACCCTCGCTTCCGAAGGTCAGTGATCTCCCGGACCAGCTCGTTAACCTGGTCCTGGTCATCCAAACTGTAGCGGTCCGACCAGGTCCGCGCCGAGGCCGAGAGACAGTCGAGCTTCGGTGAAAGGGCTGGCTCATGGTTCCTGACATAGAATCACTAGCCGTGCCAACCCTTGTTTGAGGTCGAGAGAAGGACAGAGATGTACTCAGTGGCTTTCCTATCACGGAGTTGAAGTCCGGCACCCCCGACTACCTTCTTGGAGTCTGGTTTGAGGTTGAAGAAATGGTGAAGGAGGTTGAAGTGGGGCTCGATGCCAAGATAGGCCTCGCAAAGGTTGATGAAGATGGAGATGTGGAGAATGGAGTTTGGATTGAGATTGATGAGAGAGATGTCATAGTGGTGGAGTCCACGGAGGAAGGGATGAGCCGGTAGCCTGAGCCCACGGAAGAAGGACGACTCGAACACCACTAACTCTTCGGTGCTCAGAGTCAGGAATGACTCGCCAGCCATCGGGCGCCAAAGAGACAGCGCCTGAACCAGGAGAATGCCAAGCGCCAAGGAGATGGACTTGTGAAACTCCGTGGAATGGTCGACGTTGGTCTTGGAGGACGCCATCGAAAGATGCGATGGAGGAGCGATGGGTTTGAAGGTGAACAAACGACACACCTTGCGGTAGTACACTATGCAGTTGTAGTGGCAACAGGGACGGCGAGGAGCCAAGGCAAGCAAGATTCGGGTGCAAGGAAGAAAAAGGTTTGGATGCAATTGGAAAGCGTGCGACGGAAGGAAAGAGAAGGGAATGATTTATAGCCAGCGGAGTAACGACCTAATTTCATGGTTTCCTTGCAACCGCCTTGAAACATGCTCCGAGTGGGAGGCCACGTCATCATCCAAACCGTTTCAACTTCCCCAAATGCCACAACTAGCCGTTGAATTCAAATCAGACAGACGAAGAAGCAAGGATACGAAAAGACGCCTCATATCAACCATGCCCGATCGCCTGAACGCCCGGGGTCTTGGATTCCCCTCACTCTAATGATGCCCGATCGCCTGGATGCCCGGGGGCTCAGATTCCCCTCGCTCCAATGACGCCCAATCGCCTGAACACCAGGGGGCTCAGATTCCCCTTGCTCCAATGACGCTTGATCACCTAGACGCTCGGGGGCTCAGATTCTCTTCACTCCAAAGATGCCTGATTGCCTAAACGCCCAGGGGCTCAGATTCCCCTCGCTCCAATGATGCCCGATCGCCTGAACGCCTGGGGGCTTGGATTCCCCTCACTGCAATGACACCCGATCGCTTGGACGCCTGAGGGCTCGGATTCCCCTCTCTCCAATGACGATCGATCACCTGAACGCTCGGGGGCTCGGATTCTCCTCGCTCCAATGACTCCCAATCACCTGGTCGCCCGGAGGCTTAGTCGTCCCTCGCTCCAAGAACGCCCGATCAAATAATGACTTGTACAATTGAAGTATGCAAGATATTGAACCCTGAAGCCTGATCTTCTATCAAATTCCAGGCTTGGGGGCTACACCCGGTAGGTGCACCTACTGGATAAACGAAAGGAATTCATCAAAAAGCTCATCTTTTGAGCTCCTCACGGCCTCCTGACTCCACCCAGACGGCTGTCGCCCTTTGCCCGTAAATTGCTCGGGGGCTCATGTCGGGGAGATGACCCTGGGGTACCTCCCGAGTGACCTTAGGGCAGTCGGTCAGGACAAGGGGTCTGGAGACAAGACATTAAAGATGCCCTCATAAGACGTTGGACCGACAGTCGAAAGTGAAGCAGCCAGCAAGATGCAAAGGGAAGCTCGGACGATGCCCCAAGTTGAGGACTCAGGAAATATCCCGAATATATGGACTTGAAAGGAGGAGGCGATAGCAGGCCTACACACTTAATTGCTGATGATAACTCAAGATCGTAACTGCCGGATTTGAATAGCGAATAATGTTATGGTTATTAGCCCACGTTTCTTGGTAATTTATCTGTTGTAAAGATACTTAATTAGGGGAGTTAAAGCCTAAACAGTAACCCCTGGCCCCTGAGATATATAAAGGGGTCAGGGGTACCTCCCTCAGGACGCTTAGACTCTTATTCAACTTACGCGCACAAGAACCCTATAATCACACTCATTAGCGCATACTCCATCACACAGGACTAGGGTTATTATCCTCCGGAAGGCCTGAACCTATCTAAATTCACTCTGTCTCTTAGTTTTAGAGGTAACCATAGGATCACGAACACAGAAACTACCCTAAACCGAATCAAACTACCTCCGTGGGACACCTCGTCAGAGGATTGCTGTTCTAAGTAACGACAGTGTTGTTTTCCATGTGTTATCTACACCCTTGTTAGTATAAAAAATTCAGAAAAAAAAGAAGAAAGAAGAAAAGAAAGATTCAAAAAAAAGAGAAGTGAAAAGAAGGGGGTTGTGTTGTGGTTTGCTTTGTTGTAAATTTTAGTTTTGCAAGCTCAAATTTGTGGTGTTCTAAACAGCAACATTTACATATCTTTTAAATAAATTATGCCACTTGGATACAGTACCATAGCCTTCCTTGAATTGCCACCTATAGCTCCACAACATCAATACGCTGAATCTGGTGATGAGAATTCTGATGCGGGACATGACTTACATGATCATTTTAGAGAAGGTCATGGTGGTGGTAGGCGGGCTGGTCACAATGGCCGACATGGAGGATTGAGGAGCCATGGTGAAGACTTTGGGTCTCATGGCTCCCAGATGATGAGTGATTGTCAATGGAAGAGTGAAGATGAACGAAGTCTCCTGAAGAGGGGCACCTCGAAGGGTTCTCGGAAGAGAGGGACTTTGAGGAGAGGATGACTTGCCGTGGTGTTGGTCGGTGTGACTCAGGTAGACAGACGGGCGATTGCCGGGCTGAAGGAGCCGCGGGGTCGTGGTGGTCCAATCCGGGTGCGTGGCGCAAGGGTGGCAAGCGCTTTGACGGTTTTGGTGCAAAACCATCACCCAAAGAAACGGAGAGTTTAACGGTGTTACATTCTAGCGGTGCCGTGGAAGCTACGAAAAGTCCGGCATCGAATAAAAATATCTAGAGTCAGTCTTTTTACTTTTGTGCCCTGTGGGCTTTGAGTCTGTATCAGATACCCTAGGGGTAGATGAGTCTTTTCCTCAGTCCGCTCGGGCTATATAAGGGGATCTAATCCACCTTGTACACTGGAGGATTTTGTGCTAATTGCAAATCATTTTCCAGAATTGTTAGGGTGTTTGTCCTCCCAGCTTCTCCTACCCCTTCCTCCTCCTACCTCTCTCTCCTCCCTAACCCTAGCCCTAGCCGGCCGGCCACCAACCCGACCG
>KE372650.1:364997-376118 GCA_000418225.1 Zizania latifolia
TGCTTTTCGTAGCCGTCACGACACCGCTAGAATTAACGGAGAACACGCTTTTCCGGTAGATTGACGGTTTTGAGCCAAAACCGACAAAGCGTCCGCCGCCTCCGCACCGTGAATCCAGATTGGACCCGTTCTGACCCCGTGGCTCTTCAGCCCGGCGATCGAACGTCCGTGTACCTGAGTCGACACCACGACGGATCCTGTTTCCCTCGCCGCTTCAGCTCCACTCACCCGGATTGGACCGGTACGCCTTCGTGACCCCTCTGTCCGACCGACGTCCGTCCGTGTACCTGAGTCACGTGCGAACTCCATCACGGTCGAGGCTTCTTCATCTCCATTCCTTCATATCTTCCCTTCTCGATGCTTCATGTCTTCTTTCCCCGTTGACAATCACTCATCATCCCCATGGTATACACCATGGCTCCTCACTCTACCTTGAGCCAAAATAGAGGAGAAGAGGCGATGATGAAGGAGATAAAGAGGTGACAACAATGAAGGAGAGTAAGCAATAGGATTTGGTGAAGCAATGGCAATAACTATGTACCCTTTGTTGAAGCAGCTCAATACCGAGGAGTTCATGGTCGAGTGGAGCATGAGGTGACGCCAGGCGCCGTCGAGTAGATCTTATAGTGACGTCAGCCACCATCGATAGAGCTCGAGATGACAATGGTAAAGATCAAGTAGAGAGAGCAAGGGAGGGAAGTTATAGAATGGTTGAGAGTAAAGACTGAAGAGAGGAGACGGCGCTTTATAACAGTACGTGTATGCTTTTGGGTTAGTGTTCTTCTGCCCGTCTAAATTTTTAAAATTTTTCGTATGCACCGGTCTTTAGTGACGGGTATAGATATTCACGCGTCACTAAAGATAGGTCTTTAGTAATAGGTCTAGATATTCACGTGTCACTAAAGGTAGGTTTTTAGTGATGGATCTCACACCTGTCACTAAAGACCTATCTTTAGTGACGGGCCTCAACGTTGTCTGTCACTAAAGATCAGTTTAGAATTTGACAACTCATTAGTAATGGATATCATTGAGGCTCGTCACTAAAGGTAGGTATTTAGTGACGGTTGTAAATACACCCGTCACTAAAGATATATTAGTGACGTGTGTCTTTTATCCGTCACTAAATGTCATTTGTGTGATAGTGTATTTGCCATGATAAGACATGATTGGAGTCTTTCCAAACCCTGAGTTGGTCCCTAATCAACTTTCATAATAATACATGAGTTCCATATACATGCATCTCTTGTTTTGATCCATGTAAGTATTTCTGAAATTAAAAACGAATGCATCTCATGGTGTAGCATCTATGGTTCAAATATATAAAAAGTAAATCTAACATAGAAAGCATGCACCTTAGTTTGTGTGCTCACAATCATGGTCCTATCCCAGCTGGTGATGTCCTCATCAAAACCCCTTTCCATACTTCATTAACAGCGGCCTCTAGCAAAGCATATTAACCCAGGTATACGTAAAGATCATATCAGGTAAACCTTATAATGTTCTATATGTACATGTCCCTTTGCCTCACGATATTGATCAAGCACAAGGTGAGATTTGTTCCATCCTATCAATAGCTCGATCCTCTCTCGATCTCCGTATCGGATTATAACTTGTGATCAACTCCTTAATCACATCGGCATGGCTATGCACTTCCATAATCTATTAAATCGAGGGGCCCTGAGATATCTCTTCTATTAAGGAGGGGCAAATTCCATCTTGACCACTCACATCCCACTACATGTTTCATGACAGATCCAATGACTACTTTTATAACTACCCAGTTACGGAATAGCGTTTGGTAGTCCCAAAGTAAGCCACTACGCATGTTGGGAATCATTATGATGTCAGGTCTTAGGACTTTACATAAACACTAGTGAGACCAACTGATGACACGTGGAATCTCAACAGTGCCTCATAGAGGGTCTATCCAATATATGTTCTCCAACATACATGTTATTGAGTTGGTATCTCCATACCCATGATCCATGAGACATGATCATCAATCAATATACATATCGATCTCAGTCATATCTGTTCTATATATGACCTGTATTCGATCAGGAATCATTTAGAAATAGTCACATTATGAGTCTCATCAACAAATCACACATTTGTTGATCCATAATGACAATCTATTTCAAGGAACATAACGGAGTTTCATAAACATAGTATGCCTCGTACAACATCTCCATGTTGACTCTAGAGCATAACGCTAACAATCTCCCACTTGCACTAGAGTCAACCATGTAAGTATCTAATACCCATAAACCTAGTGTGCATCGCATGCTTTTGCTGTGAGAGGGGATTTATCAATGGATCTGCAACATTCAGATCTGTTTGCACTTTGCATATCTTTACATCTCCACTATCAACTATCTCGTGGATCAGATGATATCACCGAAGTATGTGTTTGGACTTCTGGTGTGACCTAGGCTCCTTTGCTTGTGCGATAGCACCACTATTATCATAATAGAGGTCTATCGGACTGGAGGCATTAGGAATGTTGGGACAAGGTATGTCCTAACAGTGAAGGAGAGTGGAATTGGTTCCCCAAGAAAAACCTGCTCTTGCATGGTAAGGCATCAGTTTATATAGGCTCGTGGCCAACAGGAAGTTACAATAGTGCCCTTGCGGGGGTACAGGTACGTTTCTCACCGACAAGCGGGCCAGACTATCTACATCAGTCCGGGATTAGCCTCCGTGATCTCTGGAGGGCTTAGGGGAGGGGCCCACAGACTCCCTGACACGGTCAGGGAGTTGGCAGCCCAACTGCCCACCTGACAGGCGCTAGGCGGATTGGTAGAGCCTACGGGGACAGTCCCCACCTACCCTGTACCTTGGGGCAGAGGGGCAGGTGAGGACCGTAGGTCTCTGTACCCTAGCCAGAGACCTGCTTTCCTCTTTTGGACCGCCCACACGTGGGCGGCAGACAGGGATGGTCTGTCCCCCAAGGACACCCTCTGAGGGAGCCAGCCTTCGGAGAGACGAGGGCCCTCCTTCGGATCCTAGGGGCCCCTCGGCCCATACCCCAGAGGCTGGCTCAGAGTTCCTGACCTCCGGAGGTCGCCCTAGTGGAAGCTTTGGGCTCCTCGTGGTGCCGAGGGGTGAAACCATGCCCTTTGCTCATGACACCGAAGCCTCCAAGCCCCGTTGGAGGGGCCTTCGGGGAGGGCTCCCCTTCGGGGCGCACTTGTCCTTCGGAGGTGTCCGGCTCCTGGCCTTCGGCTTCGGGGAAAGGTCCTTCGGGAATGGCTCACCTTCGGGACGCACCTACCCTTCGGAGGAGCCCCTGCTCCCCAACATAGCCCCTCGTTGGGGCAGGGCGAAGCAGGGTCGCGCTGCCCGCACGCCAAACTATTCGAACAGATGGAGAGGTGCCCGAAGGGAGCCGAATTGGCCTCCGCTTCCTTTTTGAAACCTGCCCGTTGCTACGTGGGGCCCACCATGACATAAGCGCGCGTGCGAGAGAGAGAGAGCAAGACGTGTGGGGCCCGCCACTCCCTGACCGTCACGGTCAGGGAGTGGGCTCGGTAAAGGGGACGGTACGCTTGGGCTCCCGCCCCCGCTGTGCACCGCTGGTTACGGGGCCATCTGTCGGTGACCTGAGGGAAGCGAACCGACGGGGCACTTGGGCTCCCATCCTCGGCCTGCCTGCCAGCCAGGGCCACCGGTCAGTGGACCGGGAGCGTGAACTGGTGGCCCGGGAGGAGGCCAGGCGCCGGTTCGCGGAGGGGGCTATAAAGCGCCGGCGCCCGGCGCCGTCCCCCTCCACTTCGCCATTGCAACCCTTGCTCGAGCCTCAAGCCTTTCCACTTTCCTCCTTTCTTCTTGACCATGTCTTCAAGCCACGGCGCTGGGGACGAGACGGCGGCGGAGGGCTCGGACGTTGAGCTCCAGGTGGCCAGCAGTGGCACGCCGACAGGTGCGGCCGGCGATGGCGTCGGTGATGTCGACTCACGAGCAGCGCCAGCGTTGGACGGGGAGACCAATGTCACCGACAAGAGCTCCGGGGTAGAGGAGGAGGACGAAGCCTCAGAGGAGCTACTCCCCGCCAGCAAGAGTTATCCGCTCTAGTCCTCTTTTCTTGGGCAATCGAGGACGCGGCCAGAAGACATTGCGTCCCTGGTGAAGGGCGGCCGCCTCGCCTCCGACTGCCTGGCTCGTCTTCGAAGCCTACTTCACGACGGGCTTCGCTTACCCTACGGTGCCATTGGTGGAGAAGGTGCTTCAATCTTACAACCTAGAGCTCCCACAGCTAACAGCCAACGCAGTGGCCCGGCTAGCTGTTTATGGGTGGGCCATGATGCTGGATGGGGCGAAGGGCCTGGCCAACCACTTCACCGTGCTGCACGTCGCCAGCTGCCAGCCGAAGAAGGTGGCCGAAGACGGGGAGGCAAAGGCGCTGCGCTTCGCCAGCGTCAATTTTCAAGTCCGCTCCGAGCGCGAAGGGGACTTCCCTGCGTGGGCGGCGAACGACAGGTGGCCCATTGGGTGGATGACCCAGTGGTTCTACTTGAAGGTGGGGAACCAGTCCCCTCTCCGGGCTTCGGCCCAGGAAATCGCATACTGGAGGGCCCCGCCATCGAGACCAACGAGGCCACCCTCCAGAGCCGTCTCATGCTGCTTCGCCGCATCGGGGCGAAGCTTAGCATGTGCGACCTTGCAGAAGACTTCTGCTTGGTCGGAGCTGCTCCCTTGGGGGCCGTCCTCAACCACCGCCTATCTGAAGGTAGCGAAGACTGCCTCGGATCATACGAGGGCCCCTTCGCCCGCGTGAGTGGCCCTCGACCCTTCTCTTTGGCCGGAGCACCATACTTATCTGGCTATGCTTGTCCTAATTTTTTTACTTATTGTGCAGGTGACCTTCGGCCGACGGAGCGCGTGGTGGAAGAAGCCGAGAAGATCTTGGGGAAACCCTCTCTGAAGGAGAAGGGTTTCAAGACCTCGAGGGGGCTGCCGTGGGAGCGCCGCAACCATGTGGCGTCGAAGTTTGGGCTCAGCCTCCCTGCCCTTCCGGACTTCGACGAAGCAGCCTAGAAGAAGAAGAAGAGGAGGGCGGAAAAGCAGCCTGCCCCTCTGGCCCCCAAGAAGGCGAGGAAGCCAGCGGCGACCTTGGTGGTGCCGCTAAGTTCGGCTCCTCCTTCAGCGCGCTCCGCGCCCCCTCCAAAGGGTGGAGGCTCCCGACGCTCTCCGCATGCACCCTCCAGATCGAAGGGTGCAGCGGGCCCTACCCCTTGCGGGGGAGTGGGGGGTGCGTCTTCTCCTGCCCCCGTCGCTAGGGCTCCGACAGCTGCGGGGGACGCTAGGGCGGAGGCCTCCGGGAGTGGTCTTCCTCCGTCTCCCCCTCCGCAAGTGGTGGTGGCGGAGGAGGCCAAGGGAAGCGAAGGTGGCCTGTGGGCTGTCCCCGCCTTTGCCCTGCCGACCCTAGACGAGGAGCTCGCCGACGACGCAGGTAAGTTTCCCATCTATCCTCTGCAGCTTCATAGTACCTTTACTTGGTTACTAATTCGTTGGCTTGGCTTTTCATAGGCGCTTCTCACTCGGCATCAGTGGAGGTGCCCCCTCCGGAGGAGGGGTCCTTGCCCTCCGAAGCCCAAGCTCCACAAGCTTTGGCGGATACCGAAGCTGCCCTGGCCGCTCCTCGCGGGAGCGCGGCACCTCCGCACCTCCACAGCTTTCCTGGGGCTAGGGCCTGTCGTAGCACCAGGCTTCCTTCACGGAATCCGCGCTTCGCAACGCGGGAGTTGTACCAGGCCGCCGTTTGGTCTTCGTACTTGCGGAGGTGTTGGATGGCCCGGAGTCTGTATTCTTCTAGTAGGTCGATGGAGATCGCCCGCTCATTTGCCTATTCAGTGAGCTCAACAAGCAGGGAGCGCCCTTTTATCTCCGCCAGGGTGACAGCCTCGTCACCAAACAGGAGCTTGAACGGAGAGAATCTGGTTGCCCGAGTCTTGGTGGTACGGAGCCCCCATAAAACCGCCGGCAGCTCTTGGGCCCATGCTCCTCGCGGGACGTCCACAAGGCGCTTGTTGATGGTGGAGATGATGTTGCCGTTAGCCCGCTCCACCGCCCCATTGGACTAGGGGTGCCTCACGGAGGCGAAGCAAAGCTCCGTGCCAGCTGCTCGCAGAAGTCCCAAAAAATGGTGGAGTCAAACTGCTTGCCATTGTCCATGGTGACATGCCGAGGTACTCCGAAGCGGAAGATGATATTCTTCCATAAGAACTTCTGAATGGCTCTAGCCGTGATGGTGGAGAGGGCTTTGGCTTCCAGCCACTTGGAGAAGTACTCCACCGCTACCACTGCGAACCTTAGGTTCCCAAGAGCCCGGGGGAATGGTCTGATGATGTCGATGCCCCACCGGGCGAATGGCCACACCGAAGGTATTGGGGTTAATAGTGCCGACGGGCGGTGTGAGTATTTGCCAATCCATTGGCATCCAGGGCACGTCTGGACCAATGCCTCGGCATCAGACATGATTGTGGGCCAATACAGCCCCTAACGGAGTGTCTTGCCCGTGAGCGCTCTAGGCGCTAAGTGCGTGCCGCAGAGGCCTTCGTGAATTTCTTTAAGTAGTAGTGCCCCTTGCTCCCTTGTGATGCAGCGAAGTAGCGGAGCACATACTCCTGATTTGTACAGGGCCCCTTCGACCAGCACATAGCGCCTGGCCCTCTGACGGAGCCTCTGAAGCTCAAGTGATGCCATGTCGATGGAGTCCCCTCTGAGTAGGGCGATGATGGGGCTTCGCCAGTCCTGCATGGTGACGATGTGCCGGACTTCGCCCTCGAGCTCGTCGCATGGCCCGACGGAGGGTGAGGTTAGCACCTCGAATAGGGCGCCAGGCGAAAGTGACTCACCGCTCGCTGCTGCCTTGGCTAAGGCATCAGCCTCCGCATTGTCGCTTCGTGGGATATGGAGCACGGTGACCCCCTGGAAATGGCCCTCCGCCTTCCGGATAGGATCGAGGTACAGCTCTGGGTGGCGTGCCTGGAATGATTTGTCAATTTGCCCAGCCACCACTTGTGAGTTCATCCGGACCAGCAAGCACGGAGCGCCCATGGCTCGGGCCTTGTGAAGCGCCAGTAGCACCGCCTCATACTCCACGATGTTGCACGTACAACGGAATTCGAGGCGTGCTACGAATGCAGCCTTACGTCCTGTCGGAGATGTGATGACAGCGGACGCTCCAGCTCCGGGGGCCCCCCATGCTCCGTCAGTGTGAGCAGACCATATCTCGCCTTCTGGGGGCAGGGGGCTAACGTTGGGCCTGGGGTCTACTCTGCCTAGAAGTCAGCAAGTATCTAGGACTTGATTGCGGAGCGTGCTATGAACCGAAATTTGAATGGCGCCACCTCGACAGCCCATTTGCCAATGCGGCCCATGGCCTCCTTGTTGCGGAACATGTCCCCCAAGGGGTAGGAGCTTGGTATGGTGATATCGTGGGCCAGGAAGTAATGGCACAATTTGCGGGAGGCCATAACCATGGCGTACGCCATCTTTTTGAGCTCTGTGTAGCGAAGCTTGGGTCCTCCTAGGGCGTCGGAGACAAAGTACATAGGCCGCTGCACCGAGGCCCCTTCGGTCTCTTGCTCTCGGACCAGGACCACCGACACGACCAATGCTAAGTCCGACAGGTACAGTAGCAGCCCCTCGCCCGGCTCCGGGGTGGATAGGCAAGCGAGGTGGTGAAGATGCTCCTTGAGAGCGTCGAGTGCCTGCTGGCACTCCGGAGTCCAGCAGAAGGGGGTCGTGCTCTTGAGAGCCTTGAAGAATGGCAGGCCATGCTCCGCTGATTTGGACAGGAATCGCCCAAGTGCTGCCAGACGACCAGCCAGCCGCTGTACTTCTTTTGGATTCGTCGGGGGAGCCATGTCCATAATGGCCCTGATCTTGTCGGGGTTTGCCTCGATGCCCCGCTTCGAGACTAGGAAGCCCAGGAGCTTCCCTGCCCATGCTCTGAAGACGCATTTCTCTGGGTTGAGCCGGATGCCAGCTTGCCACAGATTGGCGAAGGTCTCGAGCAAGTCCTTCGTGTGATCGAGGGCCTTGCGGCTCTTAACCACGATGTCATCGACGTATGCTTCGACGTTGCAGCCGAGTTGTGGGCGCAACACCTGGTGGATTAGGCGTGCAAAGGTTGCCCTGGCGTTGCGAAGCCCGAACGGCATGCGGACGTAGCAGAATACTCCGTCCGGGGTGATGAAGCTTGTCTTCTTCTCATCCTCCGGAGCCATCCACACTTGGTGGTAGCCGGAGTAGGCATCAAGGAAGCTGAGGAGCTCACACCCGGAGGTTGAATCGATGAGCTGGTCGATCCGGGGTAGTGGGAACGGATCTCGTGGGCACGCCTTGTTGAGTGTGGTGAAGTCGATGCACATGCGCCACTTTCTGCTAGCCTTCTTGACTAGCACGGGATTGCATAACCATTCGGAGTGTTGAACCTCACGAATTACCCCGGCATCAAGAAGCTTCCGCACCTCGTCTCGGGCGGCGTGGGCTCTGTCTACCGACATCTTCCGAAGCCCCTGGCGGACAGGATTCACTCCTGGGTGGACACAGAGCTTGTGCTCTATGATTTGTCGGTCAACACCTGGCAAATCTACCGGGGACTAGGCGAAAATGTCAAGGTTGGCCCTTAATACTTCGGCGAGAGCCTGCTCCTCGCTTGCCGTCAAGCTTCCTCTGATAGTGAAGATTTTTTTAGGGCTCTCAGGCACGGGGCTGAAAGTCTTGGTGTTCTCCTGAGCCTCCGCCCGAGGTGGGCGAAGGTGTTCTCCCTTCGGGATGTTGTGCTCCACCGCATGGATCTTCTTGGAGTTAAGGCCAGCGAGGTGGCCTCTTTTGATCCTTCGAGCCAAGTCTTGGTCGCTCCAGACCGTGATGTCCCCGCAAGGGGCCGGTATCTTCATGCACATGAAGTTGTGGTGGAGGGCTGCTCCGAACTGGTTGAGGGACCCCCGCCCAAGGAAGGAGTTGTAGGAGTATGGGGCGTCGACAACGTCGAAGATGATGAGTTCGGAGCGAGCCTCTCTGCCCCGACCGAAGCTCACCGGAAGCTTGATCTGCCCCATGCAATGGATTGGCACCCCAGTGAAGCCCTAGAGGGGGTGCTTGGCCGGGCTCAGCCAGCTCCGGGGGATGCGCATTTGATTGAAGGCAGCCACGAAGAGCACATCCGCGGAGCTGTCTCCGGCTACAAGAACGTGCCGTACGTTCACTTCGGCGATGCAGGCCGCCACGACGAAGGCGTTGTTGTGCTGGTACTGAATCCCCCGGCTGTCTTCGGATGAGAACGCCAGTGGGACCGAAACCCAGGCTAGGGGGTGCGAAGGCGGCACCGTCCCAACATGATTGACCCCCCAGGCATATTCCCTTCGCTGGCGCTTGGTCATGTGTCCGAGGGTGCTTCCTCCGGTAATGGCATGAATCACCTGGCGGACCTGCTCCTCTTTGACATGCTGCACCACCGCTGGGCTATTAACCGGGGTCACTATGTAGTGAGCCGGTAGCGGTGGTCGTGGGGGCAGTGCGGGGTACATTGGGGGTGGCGGGTTCGCGTACCCGGGGTGATACCCAAACGGGGTATGGGCGAACCCAGGCTGGGCCGGAGGGGGTTGGAGCTGCGACGCAGAGGCGACGTATTCGACGATCCACGGCGGATGTGGTGCATTGGCCCACGGCGCCTTTGCTGCTCCGCCTACCGTCCTTCTGGCATGGTACTCTTCCCGCCGGGCCTTGATGTCCCAGCAATCCTCCGTGGAGTGGGAGCTGTTGTTGCCGTGGATGGCACACCACCAGGTTCCTTTGGGCGTGGTACCACGCCTAGGCCTGAAGGTTCCACGCCCGTGCCCTCGGCCACGTCCCCCGCCGGCTTGGATATTGTTTAGTTCACAGCGCGCGGCTTTACGCTGCCTCTTGGCATGGTTTTGACCGCCTCCGCGGCCACCGTCTTCTGTGGTGGCCTTGCCTTCAGGGGATTCAGGGCCTGGTGGGCCTGCTGCGGCCGCTCCGGCTCTGGGAGCCACCGACGGGGTGGTAGCGACCGCGGCAGGGTGAGTGCTCGTTTGAAGGACTTGCTCAAGTTCCGGAGGAAACGGAGCTAAGCCCCGCGCCACCCTCCTCCGGATGGTTTCTTCTTCAGAGTGGGCATACTCCTCGAACTTGCTCATCAGCTTCTCCACGGAGTGTGGTTGGTTTCTCCCAAGCTTGACGTGAAGGGGAGTCCCTTCGCGCAGCCCCTGCAGCTCTGCGTCGATGATGATGGTGTCCGTCAAGCCCCTCGCCTCGGACTTGATGGCGGTGAAGCGCTTGAAGTACTCCCTTAACGTTTCGCTCGGCTCCTTCTTGCAGGCGAAGAGGCTGCCGGACTTCATTGGCTCCGTGTACGTCCCTTGAAAGTTGTTACAGAAGAGGTCCCGAAGCTCGAGCCATGACCGGACTGAGCCCGGGAGGAGTGCCCAGAACCAGCGGGATGCGATGTCATCCAGAGCCAACAGGAAGTAACGGGCCATGGTGGCCATGTTACCTCCGGCCATCTCGATGGCTAAGGCGAAGCAGCGAGCAAACTCCCCCGGATCTGTCCCCCCCTTGTACTTGGGTAACTTTGGGGGATGAAACCTGAGCGGGTTGGGCTTAGTTTGAAGCTCCAGGGTGAGGGGGGACTCTGAGTCAAATCCTGGGGCCGCGAGACCTCTCCACGAGGGGGGCCCAGCTCCCTCCGATCCATTGGATGCAGGTGGAGTGGGGGCGAAGGTGGGTGCGACCGCGGCGAGGCCTTGGGTGAACGGGGCCACAGCACCGCCTTGAGCCAGGGTGGCGCTGGGCGGTACACCCTCCTGAGCTCGCCCAACGGCGGCGGCTATGGTCCCTCCTTGGAGGGCCACGAGCACCCTCTGCATCTCCACCATCTGAGCCTGCAGCGCGAAGATGAGGTCCGCCGTGACCTGAGCGAGGGCCTGTGCGGCAGCGCCCACCGAGTGTCGGTCTCTGGCCTCCGCGATATTGGTACGAGCATTTGCTGCATCCCCTATCGCGGCTGCTGCGCTTCCTCCCTCCGGCGCCATAGGGCGGGGGGCACCAAGGGCCTCCGCGCCCGTCGATGCCAAAAGGACTTCAGTAGCC
>KE372650.1:376278-396136 GCA_000418225.1 Zizania latifolia
CGTCGTCTAGGAGGCGAGAAGGCGCACGAGTGGCACGCATGGAGCACGTGGCGCGCAATGGGGCAGCATCTGGGGCGCCCTCCTGGGAGGCTGCCACTCGACGTGGAGGGGCCATGGAGAGAGGACGAAGTGGTTTGGTGAAGGGCGTCCGCCTTGGGCTTGATTGCTTCACGTCCCCACGGACGGCGCCAATGTTGGGACAAGGTTTGTCCTAACAGTGAAGGAGAGTGGAATTGGTTCCCCAAGAAAAACCTGCTCTTGCATGGCAAGGCATCAGTTTATATAGGCTCGTGGCCAACAAGAAGTTACAATAGTGCCCTTGTGGGGGTACAGGTATATTTCTCACCGACAAGCGAGCCCAACTATCTACATCAGTCCGGGATTAGCCTCTGTGATCTCCGGAGGGCTTAGGGGATTGGCCCACAGACTCCCTGACACGGTCAGGGAGTTGGCAGCCCAACTGCCTGCCTGACAGGCACCAGGAGGGTTGGTAGAGCCTGCGGGGACAGTCCCCACCTGCCCTGTACCTTGGGGCAGAGGGTAGGTGAGGACCGCAGGTCTCTGTACCCTAGCCAGAGACCTGCTTTCCTCTTTTGGACCGTCCACACGAGGGCGGCAGACAAGGATGGTCTATCCCCCAAGGACACCCTCTGAGGGAGCCAGCCTTCGGAGAGACGGGGGCCCTCCTTCGGATCCTAGGGGCCCCTCGGCCCGTACCCCGGAGGCTGGCTCAAAGTTCCTGACCTCCGGAGGTCGCCGTAGTGAAAGCTTTGGGCTCCTCGTGGTGCCGAGGGGCGGCACCATGCCCTTTGCTCACGACACTAAAGCCTCCAAGCCCCGGAGGAGGGGCCTTTGGGGAGGGCTCCCCTTCGGGGTGCACGTATTCTTTGGAGGCATTCGGCTCCTGGCCTTCGGCTTCGAGGAAAGGTCCTTCGGGAATGGCTCACCTTCGGGATGCGCCTACCCTTCGGAGGAGCCCCTACTCCCCAACAAGGAACAACACCAAGCTCAGAAAGAAATTTCTTGATCCAAACAGCTTCCTTGGCAGCTTTTAGCTTTTGAAGCTGCTATGTACTCGGCTTCTATTGTAGAGTCAGCTACCGTCTCTTGCTTAGAACTCTTCTAGCTCACCGCTCTACCATTTAGACAGAAAATGAATCTAGATTGTGATCTATAGTCATCCTTGTCGGTTTGGAAGCTTGCATCGGTGTTACTACTCACAACGAGCTCTTCCTCACCTCCATAAACTAGAAACATATCTTTAGTCATTCTCAAATACTTTAAGATGTTCTTTACGGTTATCCAGTGACTCTCACCTAGATCAGATTGGTATCTGCTCATTATACTCAAAGCATACAAGACATTTGGGCATGTACATAGCATGGCATACATGATAGATCCAATTGCCGAAGCATATGGAAATCCATTCATCTTATCTCGCTCATCAGATGTACTTGGACACTGAGTCTTGCTAAGAGCTATGCCATGTGACATCGGCAAGAAACCTTTCTTAGAATCTTGCATATTAAACCTCTTCATGTCAGGGTTATGACCCCTGGGTACCTCGCTGTTGGGCTTATCAGACCAAACTAAGGGTAGACCAAGACCAGTATTGATCGTTCGGTATGGCCCCTGAATAGGGGTTTGATTCTGATAAGAAAAATTGAGTCCTTATCAGGCAGTTAAGCCCTGGATATGATATCAAATGATTTATTTGTATCAAAATCCTTGTAATTAGAGATTTAGCACCCGAGTTTGGTAGTCAATTCAAGTTCTACTTTGGATAGAGTCCTAGGTTGTTGGACTCACCTCTTGAGTATATAAAGGAGGCGAGAACCCCCAGAGTCATCCAATCTCATTTATTCACATCATCTAGCCATCTAGCTCCACCATATTTTTGTTGATTTCGATGCCTCAAGCCTCCATAGCTTGATTGCATCGTATTATAAAATCAACAATCATATTACACACCAAAACACTGGACGTAGGGCTATTTTCCTCTAGGAGGCCTGAACTAGTATAAACATTGGCTCTTGTGTTCTAGAGTCGACCATCGGGTTCAAAGACGTTGCGCTTCCCTTACACACATCTAATCACCACCTTAGGTACCTCTTTGGGTGGACTGATCGGTGATTCACTGATAGTTGGCATGCCAAGTAGGTGATCATATCACTTTCACCAGGATCCAATAGCACCTCCTTCGGATTTTCTCGTTCCCGCTAGCTCCGTCTTCGTATTCAGGAGCCTGATGTTTGTCAAAGATCCGGCGAGACAGCAAGTCTTATCAGGCCCCTTGACAAGGCGGACGGACAGACAAGATGGGTGGTTGGGTTGTCTTTGGGATCTAGTTGGCCCCGAGCACTACATCATCTTCTCCAGTGAAAAAGGTCAGACGGTTTGGCGCCGATGGGCAGAGATTGGGCGGCTCGACAAATTTGAAGATAATCGGTGGTTCTTGGCCAATCTTGTTATGATGGCCGAGAGGGCGCTATCCACCACCAGCAGTGAGAGGCGGCGTCGCACTGAAGGCAATCAAATTGAACAAGACAATGGGGTCCGTCGAAACCTTGAAGATGAATTCACCCTAGAGTTATGTGAGATCATATGTATGATCATTGATTTATGATGAATAAAATGATTTAGTGTTGAACAAAATTGTTTTGATTGGTTTGAATGATCGAGCACTTTGGTCGAGTTATTGAGCACTGTTGTTGGGCACTTATCACATAGCACTCGAGAAATTCAGCCAATGAGGAATTTTAGCCCTCGAGAGATTTCAGCACCCGAGAGATTTCCACACTCAGGATTTTGGATCACTCGGATTTTTGATGTTCGAGTTGGATCATGTGCGTTAAATTGTTTATTCCATAAATATACAATGTTTATGATTGAGTGGAATGTTTGAGTTAGATTGGAAAGAATTGATTGGACTGATTGGGTAAAGTTGGAAAGAACTTGTGCTCGAAAAGGGTTTCTTGGTTTATTCATGTGCAGGTATTGCTTGAGGGCGACTCGTGGTCGATGATGGGATCAAAACTAGGCTCGAGGAGGAGCTGAGGTTCAAAATGGTCGAGGATGTCATGCGGGATGCTCGGGCTAGAGGATGCGGCACATGAAGATGAGGTTTCCATATGTTGTATGCGGGGATGTGTGCGAATATGAAAAGGATGCGAGGTTTCTGTATGGCATACGCAGGATGTGTGCAGATATGAAAAGGAGGCAAATTCGGTAGGAGTTAGGATTTGTTGGATTCGTAAGAGATATGGATTCCTAGTTAGATTAGGATTCAAAAAGTTGTTAATTTTGTGGCTCATGGTGGCAGCGTGATGGGATTATAAATAGACTAGAGGGGAGAGCAAACAGGACATCCAAGATGTATGAGGAACAAGAGAAAAATTAGGGTTTAGCCTTTTGCTCTCCATCTAGGGCTTTGTTCATGATTTGGTGAGAGATGCTTTGGATTGTATCTTGTAAACACTCTTATGCAATAAAGATTCATCTTTAAGCATCAAGGAGTGTTGGTATCACGTTTTTTCTTCTTAATGTTTATCGGTCTACATCGTTTTAGCATATTATGTGATTTCACTTTTACTTGTAATTTAATTCAAATTGATTAATGCAAAACCTTGCTAGGACATTAAGAAAGTGATCTGCAAAGTTTCACTGGTTAATTTCTCGTATTTTAGAAGTAATTAAGGTTTTAATTTTTGGATCGTATCTGTTCTGTTTTTACGCTGCAGTAAATCTCGGGGATCATAACTTTTCATTAGGAACTCGGATTTGAGTGAAATCTCCTAGGAAAGATTCATACTGAAGTCTATTTTACTCTGTTAAAATTTCAGATCAATCCAAGTTATGGTTTTAAAGTTATGCTCATTTTACCGTACCTTAGTCAGGCTGTTTTCTGCTCTCGGGAAGCTCTCGAGAATGCTCTCGGGAAATTTGCTGAGTCCTCAAGAAAGCCTTCGGGAAATTCGAGAACTACTCAGGAAATTTCCTGAGTCCTCGAAAATTTTAGTCTGGTCGGGGATTTTGTTGATTAGTCTAGAATTAGCTTTCTGAAATTGTTTTTGGTGTTGTTTTGGGGGGTACTGCAACCATTCACCCTCCTCTGGTTTTTGTGGTTAGTGCATTTCGATCTTACAATTAGTATCAGAGCTTTGTTTCTGTTTTGTTTCAATCTTAACCGATTTAAACTATCACCATGGCATCCGAGAGGTTTTCGACTAAGCCTTATATTTTTTATGGAATTGATTTTTAGTTTTGGAAAACTAAGATGGAGGCTTATATCATGTCACAGGGTTTTGACATTTGAGAAAATGTTTCTAAACCATATGATCCAGCTTCTGATAATCAAGTTAATGACACTAATAAGGTTGCTTTCGAAGCAAATTATAAAGATCGAAACTTCATTATCAATGGTGTTGGGCGTTCTAGTCATGAGATGTGGAACACTCTTTGTGCCTATCATCAAGGCTCCTCCACAATCAAGGAAGTGCGCAAAGACGTATATAAAAAGGAGCACATAAAATTTGAGATGAAACCCAATGAAACCTTAGATGAATATTTTGCTCGCTTAAACAAAATTCTTAGCAATTTTTGTTCAGTTGATTCTTCCTATGCTATTAATTATACTGATTCTAAAATTATTAGATATCTACTTAGTGGGCTTGATATGTTAGTTTAGGAGATAAAAGTTACTTCAATTCAAGAGTTGGTGGATATACCTACTCTCACTTTGGATACTCTTTATTCAAAATTGAAAACTCATGAATTGAATGTATTTTCACGCAAGATTTCTCCCAAGTTAATGGCTTTGGTTTCTTCGCCTTCAAATGAGTCTTCTTCTTTTGTATCATCTTTGAGTGTTTCTTTGTCAGTTTTAAATACCTTGTCTGATGAACAATTTGAGCAGTTTGTAGAGTAAGACGTGGCTTTGCTTTCTAATAAAGTGACTAAAGCTTTGAACAATGGAAGAAACAGAAGAAGAGGCGGTCCTGTTTGGTACTTTGAATGTGGTGATGTCAAAAATAAGACAAGAAGGATAGCAAGCGCCTATCTAAAGAAGGAAAGATGAAGAGCCCCAACTATAAGAAGATGGTGCATCGAGTCCTTGCCGCCCTCAATCAAGTTGATATGAGTGATGTGGACTCAATGAGCGATGAAAGTGAAGATGAAGGCAAAGGTAAGAAGAATGACCTGACTGGAATATGTCTCATGGCACGTGACATAGTAGGCTCCAGCAAGGATGAACTTTACAGTGACGAAAATGAGGTAAAACCTACTTATGATGATTTAGCTCGTGCTATTGTTCGTCTTGATACTAAACTAAGAAAATGCAATAAGAAAGCTAAAAAACTTGAACTTATTGTTGAAACACTCAATTCTGAAATTGATAGGCTCAAGTTTCTTATTCCTGATGATGATTCGTGCAAATCATGTGATTCTTTAAAATCTAAAATTATTGCATTAAGAGATCTTCATGCTTCTACTTTTCATAAGCTCAATGATAAAATTATCAGGAATGAATCTTGTTTTGCTATTGGTACTACTATGCTTTCTCGAATTATTGATGAACTGTTTGTTACCAAGAACTACTTGAAAAAGATGAAAGTTGCTTTATATGCTAGTTCCTTGATAATTGCTTTGTATTGTAGCAAATTCAATCAACTTAAGAATATGAAGAGCTCAACCATTATGAAACATGATTCAACTTCTTGTTCAAATTGCTCATTGCTTGAATTGAAACTAAAAGATGCTTATGGTAAAGTTAAACTTTTGAAAAATGACTAGCTTACTCATGAAGTGATGTCTTGCTCAAATTGTCAAAAACAAAAAGGTATTGGTGATGTTTGTAAAAATTGTGTTGCTTTGGCAAAAGAAGTTGATTATCTGCAAAGATCCTTGCAATGTTTTGCAACTGGTAAAAAGAACCTCAACATGTTGTTGGATACATCTAAAGTAAGCACAAATCATAGAGTGCTAGGTTATGATGCTCATGCTTACTTTACTTTTCATCAACCGACTACAATCAAGGTTATTCAAAAAGGTAAGATTGAGGTTAAACCAGAACCAAAGCAAACCATTTTTAAATCTGCTAGAACCTTATCAAACTTTGCAACATCAAGTGCAATTGCTTCTTCATCTAAAACAACTAAACATGTAAAGTATAATTGTACACATTGTGAAAAAGATAGACACTTGGTTCATTTCTAATGTGCACTTGATGCGATTAGTGGCCCGATCTTCTGATAGGTTCGATTGAGGCGATGAGTGGACGTTCACGTTTTAAGGCTTCCTATCAGCGATCGTAACCTTGCAATCGCTACACTCGCACATCTAGTCATTATCAACCACGCTCTCACGTAGTCGACCTCACCACGAAGGGTTTGATCCTGCAAACAATCAAAGAACTTTGCAAGAACAAGGTAAAACACAATCTGGATTGCAGATAATAATATGAAATACTCGAAGTTGGGGTTCTATAAACCAATCGACAGCAAAACTACAATGGCAGAATAATCTAAGCAAAACCCAATTCTTAATAATGACGGTGGCTAACTATTTATAGGGTTACAAAAGGTAAGATACCATCTATAACGTGGGCCATATCCTAGTACGACTCGAAAATAAATCATAAGCCTAAGACTGACTCGAATAACCTATTAGGACTCTAACTCGAATTGATCTGGAGTCCAACTCCCGACTGGTCTTGACTTCCGACTGATTTGGTAGTCCAACTCCCGACTGGTCTGGTAGTCGGACTCGGTGATTTCCCGATCATCACGGTCGGCGTCCTGAACATGCCATCTCCCGAGTGCCTGGTCGGCAGTCTTGATCTCTTCTTGTCCACTCGGCTATCCGATCCACTGTCTCTTTTTCGATGTTCCTAAGTATAATACAATCATAACCCGAACTTAGTAGTATTCTATTCATATAAAAGCTTGCTTGGGTAGCGAAGAATGATTTCACCTGGTAATTTAATATGAGCTCTAGGACAAGAGTTTTGGTTATATCTATAGTATTCATGGTCATATCAATTTCTATTTTAGACTTGCAAGACCACAGAAAAAGAACAGGAAAAAATTATTTGCTAAACATAAGTGGCAACGGTCATTTATGGAATCAAGTAGAGTAGTCGGACCACAACATTTGAAGTGGTCGGGTCAACCTTTTTTGGTAAGAGGTAAAAGTAACACTGGCTTTGCTCGAGGATTTTTGCCTGCTGGTGTTTCAGGTGGTGTCTCAGTGCTAGATTCCAAAATTTCTTTTGACTAACCCCAGTACTAAGACCTCGACATCTTCTTGTGTGTAGGCCTCAAGAGTGAGGAAGGAGAATATATGTTTAGTAGACTCTGGATGTTCATGCCATATGTCCGGTGGCAAAAATTGGTTCTCCTCCCTCACACGCGCATCTCGATCTGAATCAGTGACTTTTGGGGATACTTCTACTAGCACCGTCATTGCTAAAAGTACAATCAAGGTAAGTGATAGATTCATGTTCAAATATGTAGCTCTTGTTGATAATCTAAAATACAACTTGCTTTCTATATCATAAATGATTGATGAGGATCTTGAGGTGTGTTTTAAAATTCCGGTTGTAAAGTTTTTGATGCCTCCGATGATCTTGTGTTTGAGATTTCACGCTTTGAAAGAGTTTTTAAAGCTTATTTTGATTCACCTTCATCTTCTAAGATTAAATATCTAGTTGCCAATGATTCTAAAGATTTATTCTTCTGGCATCATAGACTTGGCCATGTTGATTTTGATCATCTCACTCGTGTTAGTGGTTTGGATCTTATTCGTGGCTTGCCGAAACTTAAAAGTGTTGGTGATTTGGATTGCTCTTCTTGTTGTCATGCCAAAATAGTTTCTAGCTCACATGCTCCTATTACCTTGGTTATGACAACTACACCTGGTTAACTTTTACAAATGGATACTGTTAGACCAGCTCGAGTTCAATCTATTGGGGGAAAGTGGTATGCTCTTGTTATTGTTGATGATTTCTCTCGATACTCTTGGGTTTTCTTCATGGCATCTAAGGATGAAGCTTTTTGTCTTTTTTGAAACTTGGTTCTTAGACTTTTTGTTGAACTCCAGGAGCACTTAGAGGAATTAGAAGTGACAATGATACTGAATTTAAGAATTCATCTTTTGAGTATTTTTGTGCTGAAATAGGCATTGAACATCAGTTTTTCTCACCAAGTGTTTCACAACAGAATGGTGTTATTGAAAGAAAGAATAAAACTTTGGTTGAGATGCCTAGTACTATGCTTGATGAACATCAGACTCCTAGAAAGTTTTGGGCTGAAGCAATTTCTGCAGCTTGCTATATTTCAAATAGAGTTTTCTTGCGATCTAAGCTAAGCAAAACATCTTATGAGCTTAGTTTTGGACAAGACCTAGTGTTTCTTACTTGCGAGTTTTTGGATGCAAATGCTTTGTGTTGAAATATAGAAATTTAGATAAATTTGAAACAAGATCTCAAGAAGGCATTGTTCTTATGTTAGAAACTAACAAGATTGTGGAGACTTGTGAAGTCACTATTGATGAGGCTAGTCCTGGTACTAGACCAGACATTACAAGTACAGGTGCACAGATTCAGGGAGAGGATGAGAGCATCTTTGTTGAAGAAAGTGATGACGAAGACGTTGATGCGGTTGATGGTCAGACCAATGTCTAGATCGGGTCTGACCAGCACCTCGAAGAAGTCGTGGAGCAATATCGACCACAAGGATCAAGGAGTGTTGGTATCACATTTTTTCTTCTTAATGTTCATCGGTTTACATCGTTTTAGCATATTCTATGATTTCACTTTTACTTGTGATTTAATTCGAATTGATTAATCCAAAATCTTGCTAGGACATTAAGAAAGAGATCTGCAAAGTTTCACTGGTTAATTCCTCGTATTTTAGAAGTAATTAAGATTTTAATTTTCGGATCAGATCTATTCTGTTTTTACGCTATAGCAAATCTCAGGGATCATAACTTTTGATTGGGAACTCAGATTTGAGTAAAATCTCCCAAGAAAGTTTCATATTGAAGTCTAGTTTATTCTATTAAAATTTCAGATCAATCTGAGTTATGGTTTTAAAGTTACACTTGTTTTACCGTACCTTGGTTAGACTATTTTCTGTTCTCGGGAAGCTCTTGGGAGTGCTCTCGGGAAATTTGCTGAGTACTCAAGAAAGCCCTCGAAAAATTTGAGAACTACTCGAGAAATTTGCCGAGTCCTCGAGAATTTTAGTCTGGTCAGGGATTTTGCTAATTAGTCAAGAATTAGCTTTCTGAATTTATTTTTGGGGTGTTTTTGGGGTACTGCAACCATTTTCCCTCCTCTGGTTGCCGTGGTTAGTGCATTTCGATCTTACAAGTTCAACAGAGAGAAAGTCTTCAAAACAACAGCCGCCAACCTGATGGCCATTGAGAGGGCTCTCAGCTCTCTTCCTGAGATTCTAGAGCTATGACGAGCGAAAGCGCTAGCTCAGGCAATAGCAACTCAGATCAACACCCCGGCTTCGGCTCTGACCCAACCACTTACTCCTTCCCCAAAAGGCAAGGAGGGTGATGGTCAGGACCGGTATCAGCCATCGCACAGCCAAAACCTACCCGTTGATAGCCCGCATGGCGACCACTTACTACCGCCGCCCCTGGGAAGATGGAACAGGCTGCGCTCCGAGATCAATAGGCAGACGGACAATCAAGGCAACCTCGAAAATAGCCGTAGCAGTATTGGCAGCAGCGTTGATCATGATGATTCGACTGAAGGTCACAATCCCCGCAATCACAGAAGAAGCAGAAGCCAAGATGACCACGGTGGCTTCCCCGCATTCAATTGGTGCCTAAGGCAAGTCAAATGGCCGAAGTCCTTCCGCCCAACGAGAATCGAACCGTATGATGGTAAAACGGATCGCTCGCAGTGGCTACGACTCTACTACACCACCGTTCGTGTAGGAGGAGGAGATGAAGGGGTCATGACTAACTACCTTCCGGTCATGCTCTCCTCGTGTGCCAACAACTGGCTCTCGAGCTTACCTAGGAACTATATCGATTCTTGGATGCAACTCCGTTCAGCTTTCATTGACAACTATCAAGGAACGTGGCAGAAGCCCTAGACTTGATACAACCTGCAACGACTACGACAAAAGGAGGATGAGACGCTCCACAGCTTTATCCAAAGGTTCTCAGAAAAAAGGACTACAGTCGTGGACATCGACGAGCGGGACATCATCAATTACTTCATTGACACCCTACACCACTATTCTAAGTTGCATGGGGCCCTCGTAAGAAAGAAGCCAAAGACTATAGCCCGGATGATCTCTATCGTAGAAAGCTACGCCAACTGTAAAGATGCTCGAAGAGAAAAGATAAAGCGATCACGCCACGAGAGCCGATCTCGTTGAAACAGAGATGACCATCCTCGATTCCCTCAATGAGAGGACAACCGACCAAAATCCTCTCGAGGCAAGTAGGAGCGAAAAAGGAAGACGGAAAGAACTGTGGCGGCAGCCTATTGTTCATGATGCCAGGAAGACGAGGCCATGTTGGAGGAACTCGACAAACCCTATCCATTTCATCCAAAGGGCAAGCATACCATGCGTAAATGCTATTCTTTACAAGATATACTAGCCAAAGAATCCTGCGGTAATCCCCGGCAAGGCAAAAGATGCCAGGATGATGATGATGCCCCAAGGAAGGATAATCGGCCTCAAGACAATAATGATTTCATGCAGCCTCCTAAGACGGTGAATATCGTCTTTAGAGGCCCCACGTTAGCCAAAACCAAATAGCAACAAAAAATTTTGGACCGACGCATCAATGCCACAGGGTTCAAGGAGGTTCGCATAAGATAGGAAAGAGGCGATCAAAGTTAAAATCGCCCGCCTTCTAGCAACAGGATTCATCCATGAAGTTTACCATCCCGAATGGCTGGCTAATCCAGTCCTAGTAAGAAAGAAGACAGGACAATGGTGAATGTGCGTCGACTACACCGACCTAAACAGACACTGTCCAAAGGATCCTTTTGGGCTACCTCAGATAGACCAATTCGTTGATTCAACGGCAGGATGCTCCCTCGTGTGCTTCCTCGACAGCTACTCTGGTTATCCCCAGATCAATCTTAAAGAAGAAGACCAGGAGAAAACATCCTTCGTCACGCCTTTCAGAGCATACTGTTATACAACCATGCCTTTTGGCCTCAAAAACGCAGAAACAACATATCAGCGGGCCATCTAGTGAATCGGCTGCAACATCGAGGCATATGTCGATGACATGGTCATAAAATCTAGAGAAGGTGACAACCTCATCAGCGACATTGCTGAGACATTCACTAACCTGTGAAAGTTTCGAAGGAAGCTTAACCCTAAAAAGTATCTTCGGTGTACCGTCCGGCCAACTACTCGGGTTCATTGTCAGCAACCGAGGCATTGAGGCCAATCTAAATAAAATAGCGGCAATAATGATGATGGAAAAACCCAACAATACCAAGAAAGTCTAGAAGCTCACCTGTTGCATGATAGCCCTCTAGAGATTTATTTCTCGCCTAGGGGAAAGATGAGCTCCCTTCTTCAAATTATTGTAGAAAGAGGAAAATTTTCACTGGACAGCCGAAGCCAATGAGGCGTTTTCCGCACTAAATAAAATTTTGACCTCACCACCAATTCTCATGGTTCCAAATCCAGAAGAGGTTCTCGTCCTCTCCGTCGCCGCCACGACCAATGTCATCAGCATGGTCATAGTAGTTGAACAGCCTGAAGAGGGACATGTTTTTCCAGTCCATAGGCCAGTATATTTCATATTAGAAGTCATTGGCCTATCAAAAGCAAGGTATCCATAAGTACAGAAGCTCCTTTACGCCGTCCTACTTACCACTCAGAATTTAAAGCATTACTTCCAAGGCCACAAGATCATGGTCGTGATAGAATATCCCCTGGGTGACATACTCCACAATCGAGATGCAACAGGGCGAATCATAAAGTGGGCCGTTGAGATGGGGAAATATACGATGGAATTCCGCTCCTGCACCGCCATAAAATCACAAGCTCTGGCTGACTTCATTGCCGACTGGACCGAGATACAACTACCCCCGAGCTGAGAAGAAAAAGAATACTTTACAATGTACTTCGATGGCTCTCTCAGCATAGACGGCACCGGCACAGGAATTCTCCTCATATCCTCAAAAGGAGAAAAGCTGCGCTATGTACTATGGCTGCTATTTAAAGCTTTAAACAACACGGTAGAATACGAAGCCATGATACATGGCCTCTGGATATCTGTATCCTTTGGGGTAAAATGGCTCATGGTTTATGGAGACTCCAAGCTGGCTCTTAGCCAGGTCAATAAGGAATGGTCTTGCACTAGTGACAAGATGGACGCTTATTGCGTTGAGGTCCAAAAACTAGAAGGCAAGTTCTTCGGCCTGGAGTTTCATCATACCCCCCGTAACGATAATTCGTCAGCTGACGCCCTGTCCCACCTTGGTTCTTCTTGAGCATTGGTCCCCAAAGGCATGGTCATCAAAGAGCTCACCAAACCATCAATTAAGAATGACGTGCACCAAAACGCTAGCCCATCAGCAATCATCGTCATGCTTGAGGATGCCAATGACTGGCGACAGCCCTTCATCGATCATATTCTAAAAGGCACAGTTTTAGAAGACAAGATCCTAGCCGAACGACTAATGAGACGAAGCAAGCAGTACATAGTCATTGGGGATAAACTATACAAGCACGTGGCTTCAATAAGGGTACTCAAAAAGTGCATCTTGCCAAGCGAGGGCCTCCAAATCCTTAAGGAAGTTCATGCAGGGGCATGCGGCAACCACGCTAGGGCAAGGACGCTGGTCGGTAAGGCATTTCGATCAGGCTTCTATTAGCCGACAGCCAACAGCGATGCCAAATTATTAGTCAAAAAGTGCATAGGTTACCAGTTCTTCGCCAAGCAAAGCCACCTCCTAGCTAAAGCCCTTCAAACAATCCCACCAACTTGGCCCTTCGCTTGCTAGAGACTCGATATGGTAGGACCTTTTCAAAAGGCTCCCCAGGGTATCGACTAGCTCCTGGTAGCCATCGACAAGTTCACCAAGTGGATAGAAGTCATGCCTCTGAAGAACTACACGGCCAAAAAAGCGGGACAATACATCGAAGGAATCACTTATCGGTTTGGCATCCCGAACCAAATAATAACCGACCTCGGGACTCAGTTTATAGCAAGGGATTTCTAGGATTTTTGCGAGGAACAATTGATCGAGGTCAAGTATGCATCGGTCACCCACCCTTGAGCCAATGGGCAGTGCGACCGTGCCAATGGGATGATCCTCCATGGTTTAAAGGCCCGAATCTTTGATCCTCTACAGAAGTACGCCGGGAAGTGGCTCCAAGAACTGCCAGCAGGACTAGAGGGGCTCCACACAGAGCTAAACCGGGGCACGAGACAAACACCCTTCTTTCTAGTCTATGGCTCCAAAGCAATCCTCCTGAGCGATATATTACACAACTCCCCCTGAGTTCAATATTACGATGAAGGAACTGCGGAGCAGACAAGGGCCAAAGACATCCACTCCATTGAATAAGCCTACATAGCAGCCATAGTGTAGTCAGAACGGTATCAACAAGCCCTTCGGTGATATCATGACCATAATGTGAAAAACAGAAGCTTCAAAGTAGGTGACTTGGTACTTCGCCGAGTACAATCAATCGTCGGGATGCACAAACTCTCTACCCCCTGGGAAGGACCTTTTGTTATCTCCGAAGTAACAAGACCAGGAGTGTATAGACTAATGCAAGAGGACAGGCAAGCAGTACCAAACTCCTGGAACATCAGGCACCTTCGTCGGTTTTACGCCTAATAGTACTTTATTAAATAACCTTTATTGATGATACATGTCTAGGCACTCGTCGATCCCGTGGCGCTGTTTCTTCACCAACCCTATCGACTACTTCCCCCTAGACATGCAACTAGGTCTGGAAGGGGTCACCCCACGGGTTGTACACCCGTAGTCGAGCATTATTCTCACCGACCTCACTGGCTACTTCCCCCCAAGCATACAACTAGGCTAGGAAGGGGTCAGCCCTGAGGCTATACACCCATGGTCGAGCATTATTCTCGTCGACCTGTGCCAATTACATCCCCCTCCATGTTGGGCACCAGATAGCCACCGTGCATGCAACCAGATCAGGGAGAGGGTCGATTCTTTAGTCGTACACCCACAATCATGCATTCTGAAGAACTCACCGACTCATGCCGGTTACATACCCCACCATGTTGGGCGCCCGATGGCTGTCGTGCATGCAATCGGACCCAGGAAAGGGTTGACTCTTTAGTCGTACACCCGCAATCGCGAATCTTTGAAGAACTCATCGAGCCATGCAGACTACATCCCCCTCCGAGTTGGGTGACATATGGTCACCATACACACAACCAGACATGAGAGAGGATCGGCAGCTTAGCTGTACACCTACAGTCTTGCATCTTCATCGACTTCGCCGACATACACCATGTGGGTGGTAAAAAACACACGATGAATGGTACAAGATATGTAAAGCGAATTTAAAAGTACCTTTATTTCTTAAGGACTAATCTTTTACAGGAGTTAGACTACATCAAAGAAAGGGACACAACAACAACTATGCTACTTCAAAGAAGGGGACGCAGCCTCCTTCGATCAAAAGAAGAAAAAAGTACCCCGACGGTTAGAGATAGCATTCTGCAAAGCAAACATGATGGCTATGAGCACCGAGGTTCTCACAGCGACTCCACGTGGTGCAGCATCAACTTATCATGACTGCCATGAGCATTGAGGATCATAGGGGCTGCCACTATGGTAGTAGCGACTCTGCGCAATCCTCGTCTTGACCGGAGGAGATAATCATCGACCCAGAGAGACCAGCACAAAGGGAGAGTAGTATTGACCCAGCCTTGACGACGGAGTCAGAAACCGTCCTAGGGTGCCTACACCGGCGGACGTCTCCAGCTCCTCCCGTAGGTCAAGCCTCTACCTTGGCATCCAGATATCAAGATAGGTAGCATGAGAGCGCCGGATGATAGCATGTTAGTAGAAAGATCTACGCCATCAAAAGGTCTCAAAAAGTATATGATATCCTACTACAATGCCAAAGCCAAGAGTCACACACCATACAAGTGAAGGCAAAACAAATTCACACAAGGATAAATATACTGGACGAACCTAAAATCTTGAGACTAGAATAGTCGGTTTTGTGGCTAAACCACCACCCCGCGGACTCATGGAGCAACAAGCGACATCAACAATCCCTCCCTTGTAGGTGTAAAAAAGAAGGGATCTCAATAGGGAAGCAGAAGAGACGGAGCCGAGGGAGCGTCTTGTTGCAAAACCCAGGGGACACCGGCTTAAATAGAGGCATTCTCTCAAGCACCCACTCCCACGGCTACAGTGAATGCCATTTCGATTGTCGTGCACTTTATGGTGAGAAGGCGGAACGGTTCTCACCACCTTATCACCGCTAGTGCACTGTATGCTCCATGTGGCTCTGTCAGAGGCAGGACGTCATTTTAGCTTGTTCGTCTGCCACACATTAACTATGGATAGGAGAAGGGAGTATAAAATAGCCTTTTTGGTGCACTGGGCGGAGTCCGCGGTGATTGAGATCTCCTGTGGTGGGGGCCCCATACCTTGGGGCTCGCATGCGCTCCAAGACTCTCCCGCTCGGGGGCTCGCGTATGCCCAAAGATCGTCATGCTCGGGGGCTCGCGCGTGCTTGAGGATTCTTGCGCTCCGGGGCTCGCTCGACCAAAGGCGTAATCTCCCGGGAGCCGATGTGCTCGAGGGTTTGTGGACCCAACAAACTATGTCTTCTCGAGCATCTAGGCAGTTGAGGACCCGGGCGGCTGAACGTCGACTTACTTGAAGATTCAAGACCAACCTCCTTCGAGTTCATCACATATTTCCTATCTCAGCCACGATCTTTTCCTAGCAAGGTCTCGATGACAGCGGACGATAAGACCATAAAGCAAGCTTTCAAAGGATTGCTTTTCTTGCAGGATATTCTTGGATTCCATTTAGCTCGACGCTTGGGGGCTACACCGTGTGGGTGCACCTATGCGGTGCACCTCACACGAAAGAAGAAGGTCAAAGTTTTTCAAAGACATCAAAGTTCGACAAAGACATTGAAGTTCCAATTTAAAGAAGAGCTCCTGCCAGCTTGTTTTATCGAAGATTTCTTCAACCAAGCCGAGAAGAGCTCAGGGCTGCTATCAGGGAAATGATCCTCAGATACCCCACTATTGGGCTTATCAGACTAGACCAAGGGTAGGCCGAGACCAGCATTGACCATCCGGTATGACCCATGAATAGGGGTTTGATTCTGATAAGGAAAATTGAGTCCTTATCAGGTAGTTAAGCCCCGGATATGATATAAAGAGATTTATTTGTACTAGAATCCTTGCAATTAGGGATTTAGCACCTCAGTTTAGTAGGCAATCTAAGTTCTACTCGGGATAGAGTTCTAGGTTGTTGGACTTACCTCCTGAGTATATAAAGGAGGCGAGAACCCCTAGAGGCATCCAATCTCATTTATTCACATCATCTAGCCATCTAACTCTACCATATTTCTCTTGCTTTCGACGCCTCAAGCCTCCATAGCTTGATTGCATCATATTGTAAAATCCACCATCATATTACACACCAAAACACTAGACGTAGGGCTATTATCCTTCGGGAGGCCTGAACCAGTATAAACCTTGGCTTTTGTGTTCCAGAGTTGACCATCGGGTTTGAAGGTGTTGCGCTTTCCTTACACACATCTAATCACCATCTCGGGTATCCCCTTGGGTGGACTGATCAATGATTCGCCGACACTTCAACACCTTATCAATGTACGTATCATGGCTTAATCTAATTAGTCTTCTTGATCTATCTCTATAGATCTTGATACCCAGAATATATGCTGCTTCTCCTAAGTCCTTCATAGAGAAACTATTTTTCAATGAAGACTTAATAGACTCTAGCATAGGTATATCATTTCCGATTAACAATATGTCATCTACGTATAAGATCAGAAATATAAGTGCGTTCTCACTAGACTTCTTGTAAACACAAGGCTCTTCTTGGTTTTTGATGAAACCAAACTCTTTGATTACTTCATAAAAACAAATATTCTAATTCCGTGATGCCTGCTTCAATCCATAAATGGATTTCTGTAGTTTGCATACCTTTCCAGCCAATTGTGGATCAACAAAATCAGTCGGCTGTGTTATGTACACATCCTCACTCAGATTTCCATTAAGGAAAGCTGTTTTGACATCCATCTACCATATTTCGTAATCAAAGTATGTAGCAATCGCTAGAATGATCTGAATAGACTTTAGCATTATGACAGGTGAGAAGGTTTCATCATAATCAACACCTTAAATCTGTTTGAAACTTTTTGCCACCAATTGTGCTTTATAGATGTGAGCATTTCCATCTATGTCTATCTTCTTCTTTGTAAACCCATTTACACTCGATGGGTTTTACACCATCGAGTGGATCAACCAAGTTCCAAACTTGATTGGTGTACATGGATTCAAGATCGGATCTCATGGCTCCAAGCCATTTCTCAGAGTCTGGTCCCACTATCGCTTCTTCATAGGTCTTAGGCTCATCATTGTCCAACAACAATATATTCTGTTCCTGAGTGGTCAAGAACATGAGCCTCTCAGGTGCATGTCATGCCCTCTCTGACCTATGTGGTGCAATAGGTTCTTCAACACCTTGATTATCCTGTTGTCGTTCTACGGAAGTTGAAACATTTTTAGATGTTTCCTGAACTTCTTCGAGATACACCGAGCTCCCACTAACCCTTCTTGAGAGAAACTCTTTGTCCAAGAATACACCATGTCGAGCGACAAACACTTTGCTGAGTTCCTTATTATAGAAACAATATCCTTTGGTTTTTCGAGGATACCTGATAAAGAAGCACTTGTTGGATTTGAGAGTAAGCTTATCTGATTGTAAATGCTTTACATAAGCTTCACAACCCTAAATTTTGAGAAAAGACAAATTAGGATGTCTTCCTATCCATATCTCATATGGAGTCTTTTTAACCGACTTTGATGGAACCCTGTTTAGTGTGAAAGCGGCTATTTCAAGAGCATATCCCCAGAAGGATAATGGAAGATCACTTTTGCTCATCATTGATCGGACCATATCTAATAAGGTACGATTTCTCCTCTCAGACACACCGTTCCACTGAGGTGTTCCAGGTAGAGTCAATTGTGGAACAATCCCATAATCTTTTAGATGATTACCAAAATCAAGGATCAAGTATTCTCCTCCATGATCTGATCATAGAAACTTGATTGTCTTTCCTAAATGATTTTGTACTTCATTCTAGAATTCTTTAAATTTTTCAAAAGACTCTGACCTATGCCTCATTAGGAAGATATATCTATATCTACTAAAGTAGTCGGCAAAAGTTATGAAGTACTAAAAACCACCTTTGGCCACTGAGCTCATTGGTCCACGTACATCAATCTATATGATTTCCAATAAGTCACTTGCCCTCTCACTGACCCATGAAAGGAGCCTTTGTCATCTTGCCAAGTAAATAAGATTCATATGTTTCAAATCATACAAAATCAAAAGAGTCGAGAAGACCATCTCTATAGAGCTTCTCCATGCATCTCTCATTTATATGACTTAGATGACAATGCCAAATAAATGTGGAATTCAAATCATTTTGATGTTGCCTTTTCATATTAATGTTATCCGTGAGATTCTTCAAGATTTAGAACATATAATCCATTCACTAATGAAATATGACAATAGAACATATCTTTAAGATAAAGTGAACAACCATTGTTAATTGATCTAAAGTCATAACCTTCTGCTTGCAAACATGAAGTAGAAATTACGTTCTTAGATAGAGATAGAACACAATAATAATTATTTAATTCCAAAACTAATCCTGAAGGTAGTAACAATGGCATAGTTCCCGAAGCAACCACAGGAACTCTTGCTCCATTGCCCACGCGAAGATCCACTTCACCCTTCATCAAACTTCTACTTCTTTTCAGACCCTGCAATGACTTGCAGATGTGGGCAACTGATCCGGTATCAAATACCCAAGAATCAGAATATGAAGTAGCAAGATTGATTTCTATAACATTTATACCTAAAGCGGAAGTCATACTTCCCTTCTTCTTGAGATCCTCCAAATATTTCTTGCAGTTCCTCTTCCAATGACCTGGATCCTTATAGTAAAATCATACTGTATCTTGAGCCATCCCTTTCCTGTCCTTTTCAGTCTTAGAATTGCTCGCGATCTCATCAGGAGTCAACTTCCTTTTGACCACACATTTCTTGACACGGGGTTGTTTCTTGCCTTTCTGCAACATCATCACATGACTGCAGTTTTTCTTAATGCTTTCCTCAGCAATTTTCAACATTCCATGCAATTCCGTTAAGGTTTTGGCCATGCTATTCATATGATAATTGAGTATGAATGGTTCAAAACTTGACGGCAGGGATTGAAAAATCAGGTCAGTAGCCAACTCTTGGCTAAAGGGAAAGCCTAGTGTAGGACCGAAAAGGCGACCAGAGGGGGGGTGAATGGGCACAAATTAAAAATGCAGTGGAAAATACAAATACCCCGAAAAACTTCTTACAACGAGAATATCAGCTTTGCAAGTGACTTAAGAAAGCTCAGCACAAGATTGTGCAATAAGGATCACACCAGGCAAGCTGATATCTCAAAACCTCGTCAAAAGCACTCTTCAAGAATAGCAACATGTATTCTAATCAGAACCTCTAACAAAGATCTCTACTAACACGAAACAAACACAAGAATACGAAGAACAGCATTCATTGTGCAACTTGAAAAAGTAACGTGTCAGTGAGCAA
>KE372650.1:403514-435785 GCA_000418225.1 Zizania latifolia
GAGCCGATCCAACTCGAGCGTGCCGACATGGTCGGGAACCAATCGACATCCGCGGGAAGCCGATCGAAATCCTCGAGAAGTAGCCGATGACGTCCTTTAGAACTCCCGTGGACTTCTGCTCCTTCGAGCCAATAATGTCACCGATCCAATCAGCGACGCCGATGCCGATGTAGGTCAGTGAAGTAGTAAAGCAATCCATATACTGGTATCCACACATTTGGGATGGGAACACCGGCCGATTGTGTACTAGCACCCGAGCGGTCGGTAAGATGGTCAGGTTCTCGAGAGGTGGAGGCTAGGGTTTGCTCTCGATGGCTAACAACTTAGCACGAGGATCGCATCAACATGCGAGGCAAAAAGCTCTGCTTCCTTGCACCCTACACCCTCATATATATAGATGTCCTAGCTTGAGCCCTACCAGGCTCAACCAGGACTCTACTTGGTTCTCCATCCGATTTGTTTAGATCTCTATCCAAACCGTTTGAATCTCTATCCAAATTGAGCCCAATTCAAATCCTATTCGAATCCAATGTTCTAACCCGTTAATTGTGTGACCCTGTAGGTTCACGTATAGCATGGTTAATATATGGTAACCCCTTTCCATACTCCGTTAATAGCGGCCTCTAGCAAAACATATTAACCCAAGTATACGTAAAGATCATATCGGCTGAACCTTATAATGTTCCATTTCTGCCATCCTATCAATGGCTCGATCCTCTCTCAATCTTCGTATTGGATTATAACTTGTGATCAACTCCTTAATCACATTGGCATGGCCATGCATTTCTATAATCCATCACATTGGATTATATCTCTCCTGTTAAGGAGGGGCCAATTCCATCCTGACCACTCACATCCCACTACAGTTTTATGACAGACTCGATGACTACTTTTATAACTACCGAGTTACAGAATAGCGTTTGGTAGTCCCAAAGTAAGCCACTATGCATGTTGGGAACCATGATAATCTTAGGTCTAAGAACTTTACATTAACACTACTGAGACCAACTGATGACATGTGGAATATCAACAGTGCCTCATAGTGGGACTATCCAACATATGTTCTCCAACATTTGTCTATGTTATTGAGTCGGTATCTCCATACCCATGGTTCATAAGATATGATTATCAATCAATACACATGCCAATATCAGTCATATTTGTTCCATATATGACCTATATTCAATCACAGATCATTTAGGAATAGTCACATTATGAGTCTTATGAACAAATCACGTATTTGTTGATCCATAATGATAATCTATTTCAAGGAACATAATGGAGTTTCATAAACATAGTATGCCTCGTACAACATCTCCATGTTGACTCTAGGGCATAATGCTAACATATTGTCCTCCGGGAGACCCGAACCAGTATAAACCTTGGCTCTTGTGTTTTAGAGTCGACCATCGGGTTTGAAGGCACTGTGCTTCTCTTACACACATCTAATCACCACCTTGGGGTACCCTCTGAGGTGGACTACTCAGTGATTCATCGACAGTTGGCACACTAGGTATGGGATCGCGTCACTTTTACCAGGATCCGATGGCATCTCCTTTGGATTTTCTTGTACTGGCTTGCTCCTTATTCATGTTCGGGAGTATGGCGTTCATCGGAGATTCGACGAGACAACTTGTCTTATCGAACCCTTTGTCGAGCGCTACTCACGGATCGGCCAAGTCGGAAAGTTCAGCTCTTTCTTTGGTCCTCAAGCGAGGCAGTTGGCCGAGCCATGTCTGGTGTCCGGTCAACTCCGAGCACTACGTCATCTTCTCTAGCAAAAATGGTCAAGCTGTCCTACACTGATGGACAGAGGCTGGGTCAGTCAGCGAGCTCGAGGCTGCTCGATGATCAAATAGCCCACGATTCCAAGCCAATCTCATCATGATGGCTGAAGGAGGGACATCCCCGACCGGTAGCGAGCGGCGCCGATGTGCCGCAGGCGATGAGATTGAGCAAGAGGACAGGGTTCACCGAAACCTCGAGGACTAGTTCGCTCTGGAGTTCGATGGTAAGAAGGTCTTTAAAACTCCATCCGCCAATTTGGGGGCAATCGAAAGGGCTCTCGACTCTCTCCCAGAGACACCAGAACTGTGATGAGCAAAAGCCTTGGCTCAGGCGGCAGCAACACAAATCAACGCCCTAGACCTGGTTCTGACTCGACCATCGACTCCTCCCTAGCAAGACAAGGAGAACGATAGATTGGGTTAGTACCAACCATCACATGACCAAAGTCCACCGGTCGATAGTCCACATGTTGACCGACTCACACCACTACCACCTCTAAGAAGATGAAACATGATATGTTCCGAGATCTGCAAGCGAGTGGATGATCAAGACTATATTGAAGATGGTGGCAGTAGTATTGGCAGCAACACTGATAACGCCGACTCCTATAACAACGAGAGTCAAAATCACCACAGCCATAGGGGAAGTAGAAGCCAAGATGATCATGGTGGTTTTCCTGCGTTCATGAGTCAGCTGAGGCTAGTAACTTGGCCAAAGTCATTTTGTCCGATAGGGATCAAGCCTTATGATGGCAAGATGGATCCCTCATAGTGGCTACGACTCTACTACATGGCCGACTATTTAGCTGGCGGTGATGAAAGGGTAATGGCAAATTACCTACCGGTCATGCTCTCTTCATCCGCCAACAATTAGCTCTCTAACCTACCCAAGAACTCCATCAACTCCTAGACGTGACTCCGCTCGGCTTTCATCGACAATTACCAGGGGACCTGGTAGAATCCTGGGACTCGATATGACCTGCAGCAACTATGATAGAAAGAGGATGAGTCACTTCGGAGCTTTATCTAGAGGTTCTCTGAAAAAAGGACCACTATCGTGGATGTCAAGGAGCATGACATTATTAATTATTTCATTGAAGCCCTGCACCACACCTCCGAGCTACACAGGGCCCTCATAAGAATGAAGCCGAAGACTATTGCGCACATGATATCTATTGCAGAGAGATACACCGATAGCAATGATGCTCGAAGGGAGAAGATAGAGCATTAGCGCCACGAGAGTCGGTCCTGTGAACCAGGGACGATCGCCCTCAGTCCCCTCGACGAGAAGACGATGGACCAAGATCATTGCAAGGCAAGCAAGATTGAAAGGGAAAGACAGAAATAACTGTAGTGGTGGCCTATAATTCGAGGCACCAAGAAGACGAAGCAATGTAGGAAAAGTTGGACAAGCCCTGCCCGTTCCATCCTAAGGGCAATCACACCATGTGTAAATGCTATTCCTTGCAAGACACACCGGTCAAGGAATCTCAAAACAATCCTCGCCAAAGTATACAGCGCCGGGACGATGACGATGCCCCGTGAAAAGATAATCAACCCTAGGATAACAACAACTTCTAAGAACCTCACTAGACAGTTAACATCATCTTCGGGGACCCCTCATCGGCCAAGACCAAGCGGCAGCAGAAGATCTTAGATCGATGCATCAACACTGCTGGTATCGAGGAAGTTCAATAGCTACGGTGGTCGGAAGTCCTGATCACCTTCTCCCGAGACGACCAGTGGACCAATGTCCCAAAAACCGGGTGATGGCCACTAGTTGTTGACCCGGTAATATTCAAAGTACTCACGAGGTGAGTCCTAATCGACGAAGGAAGCGGACTAGATATCCTTTTTCACTAATCCATCGTCGATCTTGGCATTTCAGTCGACAGCCTCCAAAAGGAGGACAATTTTCCATTCTACGGTATCATACCCGGACAAGAATCGATACCTCTCGGCTCGATCACCTTGCCCGTCATGTTCGGCTCTTGGGACAATTATAGGACCGAGCATATAACCTTCTGGGTCACAGAATACGATATCCCATTCCTCGCCATCCTCGGAAGACCTCTCATAGCCAAATTCATGGTGTTGGGCAATATCCTTACCTCGTGCTCAAGCTACCAGGCCCCAACAGAGTCATCACTATACGGGGAAACATCGGCACTTCTCGCACATGCGAGAAGGATAGTCTCACCCTGGCTGAGACCATCGACCTATCAGCCCGCATGGAGGAACCCTCAGGCAAGTCTGGGCGGATTCCCCTGAAGCCTCGAAGATACCAACCAAAGCACCGTCTTCCTCAGGGATTTCCACTGCGCCCTCGAGCACCAAAAAAATCATCATCTCTGATGCCGACCCATCAAAGACAGCGACCATCAGAACAGGACTCGACCCCAAATAGGAACTCACGCTCATTAGCTTCCTGCGCTCTAACATGGACATCTTCGCATGGAAGCCCTCTGACATGCCTAGGGTTCCTCGGCAGCTGATCGAGCATGAACTTCATGTATACCTAACTGCCAAGCCAATAAAATAGAAGTTGCAGATGTTTGCACAGGACAGGAAAGAGGCAATCAAGGCTAAAATCACCCACCTCCTAGCAACAGGATTCATTCGTGTAGTCTACTACACAGAATGGCTCGCCAACCCAATGTTGGTAAAAAAGAAGATAGGGCAATGGCGAATGTGTGTCTACTACACTGACTTGAACAAGCACTGCCTGAAGGATCCCTTCGGATTACCACAAATAGACCAAGTTATGGATTCAACAGCAGGATTTTCTCTCTTGTGTTTTCTCGATTGCTATTATGGGTATCATCAGATCGGGCTCAAGGAAGAAGACCAGGAGAAAACATCTTTCATCACGTCCTTCGGAGCATACTATTATACCAACATGTCATTTGGGCTTAAAAACACGGAGCAACATACTAGCGGGCCATCCAGCTATGTCTCTCAGATCAAATCGGCCACAACGTTGAAGCCTATGTTGACGTTGTGGTCATAAAGTCCAAAGAAGAAGATAATCTCATCGACGACATCGCTGAGACTTTTAAGAACCTTTAGAAGTGCCGATGGAAGCTCAATCTCGATAAATGTGTCTTCGAGGTGCCATCAGGGCAACTGTTTGGGTTCATCGTCAGCAATCGGAGCATCAAGGTCAACCTAGACAAGATAGCTGCAATAATGAAGATGGAAAAACTCAATAACACCAAAAAAGTTTAGAAACTCACGGGTTGCTGTAAGATCAAAATACGCTAACCACAGTAACCAGAGGGGGGTGAATGGTTGCAGTACCGCAAAACTGACTCCAAAAAAAATCAGAAAGTAAATTCCTGACCAATCAGCAAAATCTCTGACCAGACTAAAATTCCCGAGGACTCAAGAAATTTCCCCAGGAGTTCTCGAATTTCCCGAGGGCTTTCTCGAGGACTCAGCAAATTTCCCGAGAGCACTCCCAAGAGCTAAAAATAGTCTAACCAAGGTACGGTAAAATAAGCGAAACTTTAAAACCGTAACTCAGATTGATCTGAAATTTTAACACAATAAAGTAGACTTCAATACGAAACTTTCCCAGTAATTTCACTCAAATTTGAGTTCCCAATCAAAAGTTATGCTCCCCAAGATTTGTAGCAGCGTAAAAATAGAACAGATCCGACCCAAAAATTAAAACCTTAATTACTCTAAAAATACGAGGAATTAACCAATGAAACTTTTTAGATCTCTTTCTTAATGTCCTAGCAAGGTTTTGGATGAATAAATTTGAATTAAATCACAAGTAAAAGCAAAATCACAGAAGAAGCCAAAACGATGCAAACCGATGAACATTAAGAGAAAGAACATAATACCACACTCCTTTATGCTTGAATATGAATCTTTATTGTATAAGAGTGTTTATAAGGTGCAATCCAAAGTACCCCTAGCCAAATCATATACAAAGCCCTAGATGATGAGCAAAAAGCTAAACCCTAATTTTCTCTTCTTTTTCCTTCATGCATTCTGCTCTCCCCTCTAGTCTTTTTATAGTCCCTCATGGCTGCCACCATGAGCCACGAAAATAACAATTTTTGGAATCCTAATCCAACTAGGAATCCATATCTCTTACAAATCCAATAAATACTAACTACTTCCAAATTTGCCTCCTTTCCATATTTACACACATCCCGCGTATACCATATGGAAACCTCGCATCCTTTCCATATTAGCACGCATCCCACGCACACCATATGGAAAGCTCATCTTCATGTGCCGCATCCTCTAGCCCGAGCGTTCCGCATGACATCCTTGACCGTTCTGAACCTCAATTCCTCCCTTAGCCTAGTGCTGATCCCGTCATCGACCACGACTCGTGCTCAAGCAATGCCTGCACATGAACAAACCAAGAAACCCTTTTTCCAAGCATAAGTTCTTTCCAACTTGACTCAATTAGTGCAATCAATCCTTTCCAACCTAACTTAAACAATCTAATCAATCATAAACCTTGTGTATTTATGGAATAAACAATTTAAAGTGCATGATCCAACTCAAACATCAAAAATCTGAGTAATCCAAAATCCTGAGTCCTGAAATCTCTCGAGGGCTGAAATTCTCTCAAGGGCTGAATTCTCTCGAGGACTGAATTTCTCTCGAGTGCGAAGTGCGAAGTGCTGAGTGCCCGACAAGAGTGCTCGATAACTCAAACTGATCAAACCTAATTTGTACAACATCAAACTAATTTATTCATCACTTATCAATAATCATACACATGATCTCATAATCTCCCCCTTGATGAACACATTGGCAACACCATTAAAACCACCATTAAAAGGCACGAAGAAATATTTCATTTTTGAAAGCACAAGTACAAGTTATTCTCCCCCAAAGTTTTTCAAAGAACGATAATTGTTATTACATTCCTGCCTTGGGTAGAAACATTATTTCTTCTTCTTGTTTGGAGGAAGATGGTTATGAATTTATAATAAAGAAACAAGTGTTGTTCAATATTTTTGAATGGTATGCTCTATGGTACTTGTCCATTGATGAATGGATTATACATTCTGAATCTAGAGGATACACGTGTTTATAACATTAATACGAAGAAGCATCGGGTTAATGATTTGAATCCTACTTTTGTTTGGTATTGTCGTTTAGGCATATAAACGAGAAGCGCAAGCAGAAGCTCCATAAACATGGGCTTCTGGAGTCATTTGATTTCGAATCATTTGACACATGCAAATCTAGTTTACTTAGCAAAATGACTAAGGAGCCTTTCACTGGTCAAAGTGAGAGAGCAAATGAATTGTTGGCCCTTGTACATACAGATGTATGTGGACCAATGAGTTCTACAACCAGAGGTGGTTTTCAGTACTTCATTACTTTTACTTACAACTTTAGTAGATTTGGTTACATCTACTTAATGAGGCATAAATTGGAATCCTTTGAAAAGTTCAAGGAGTTCCAGAATGAAGTACAAAATCATATAGGCAAGATAATTAAATTTCTGCGATCGGATCGTGGAGGTGAATATTTGAGCCATCAGTTTATTGATCATCTAAAGCAATGTGGAATTATTCCACAGCTGACTCCACCGGGCACGTCTCAATGGAATGGGGTGTCCGATTCAAGGAACTGAACTTTGTTAGACATGGTCCGCTCAATGATGAGTCAATCTGATCTTCCATTATCCTTCTGGGGATACGCTTTAGAAACTGTTGCTTTCACATTAAACAGGGTTCAATCTAAATCTGTAGAGAGGATGCCATATGAGATATGGATTAGGAAGCGTCCTGGGTTGTCTTTTCTGAAGATATGGGGTTGTGAGGCCTACGTAAAACGTTTGACATCTGATAAGCTCACTCTCAAATCTGATAAATGCTTCTTTGTGGGGTATCCTAGGGAAACCAAAGGATATTACTTCTATAACTGAGAAGAAGGCAAAGTGATTGTCACCTGGAATTGTGTCTTTCTTAGGAAAGAGTTTCTCTCGAAAGGAGTTAGTGGGAGCATGGTGCGACTCGAAGAAGTTCGGGAACCACTCGAAAGTGTTTTAGCTCCTACTGAACCACAACTCGATATGCAAGGTGTTGCAGAACCTGTTGTCGAGACACCAGCCCCACGTCGGTCAGATAGGGTTAGTCGTGCACCCGAGCGGTTTACATTTTTAACCATGGGGCAGCGTGACATATTATTGTTGGACAATGATGAACCCAAGACCTACTCTGAGAAATGGCTTAGAGCTATAAGATCCGAGTTAGAATCCATGCGAGAAAATCAAGTTTGGAACTTGGTCGACCCACCTGATGGTGTCAAAACTATCGAGTATAAATGGATTTTTAAGAAAAAGATAGACGTTGATAGAAATGTTCACATCTATAAGGCATGATTGGTGGTGAAAGATTTCAGACAAATTTAAGTTGATTACGATGAAACATTTTCGCCCATCGCAATGCTAAAGTCTATCCGGATCATCCTAGCAATTGCCGCATATTATGACTATGAGATATGGCAAATGGATGTCAAAATTGCTTTCCTTAATGGAAACCTAAGCGAGGATGTGTAGATGACATAGCCTGAAGATTTTGTCGATCCAAAAAATGCTGGGAAAATTTGCAAGATTCAAAAGTCCATTTATGGGCTGAAGCAAGCTTCTCAGAGTTGGAATCTTCATTTTGATAAAGTGAGAAAAGGGTTTGGTTTCATCAAGAATAAAGAAGAGCCTTGTGTTTACAAAAAGACTAGTGAGAGCACACTTGTATTTCTGGTCTTATATGTAGATGGCATATTATTGATTAGAAATGATATTCTAATGCTCGATGCTGTTAAATCTTCATTGCAAAAAGTTTGTCAATGAAAGATCTTGGAGAGGTAGCTTACATATTGGGCATAAAGATCTATAGAGATAGATCGAGAAGACTAATTGGATTAAGCCAAAGCACGTACATTGATAAGGTATTGAAACGGTTCAATATGCAGGATTCCAAGAAAGGTTTCTTGCCAATGTCACATGGTATTACTCTCAGCAAGAGTCAATATTCTTTGACACCTGATGAGCTAGAGAAGATGAGTGTGATCCCGTTTGCTTCCGATATCATGTATTACATGCTTTGTACACGCCCAGATGTTTTCTATGCTCTAAGTGTTATGAGCAGATACCAATCAAACCCGGGTGAATGTCATTGGGCGATGGTAAAGAGTATCCTCAAGTACTTGAGAAAAACTAAGGATATGTTCCTAGTCTACGGAGGTGCGGAGGAGCTCGTTATAAATGGTTACACCGACGCTAGCTTCCAAATCGATAAGGATGATTCGAGATCGCAGTCTGGATTTGTGTTTTTCCTTAATGGAGGCGCAGTGAGTTGGAAGAGTTCCAAGCAAGAAATGGTTGCAGATTCAACAACGGAGGCCGAGTACATTGCAGCTTCTGAAGCTGCAAAAGAGGCTATTTGGATCAAAAATTTTGTTTCTGAGCTGAGTGTTGTCCCTAGTGCGTCTAGTCTAGTGGACCTCTATTGTGATAATAGTGGTGCCATTGTACAAGCCAAGGAACCTAGGTTGCACCAGAAGTCCAAGCACATACTGTGACGCTATCACCTCATCCGAGAGATCATAGGTAGAGGTGATATAAAGATATGCAAGGTGCACACGGATTTGAACATTGCTGATCCATTGATGAAACCTCTCTCGCATCCCAAGCATGAGGCACACTTGAGCTCTATGGGTATTAGATACTTGTGTGATAGAGTCCAGTGTATGTGAGAGAAGGAGTCTTGTCTATGCTGATGTATTTTGTATAATTAGTTATCTTGTTCCTTGAATAATTATCATTTACATTGATCAGCAAGTATATGACTTCTTTGTGAGACTCTTTGTTTTATCATGATGTTATTCTAAACGATCCCTAATCTCATATCATCATGTGGGACAATGATGATTTATAGATTAGCACATTTGACTGATTGATGATCATGTTTCATGGATCATAGATATGGAGATATCAAATCAGTGATGTGGACACATATTAGAGAACATGGTGTTGGATAGACCCACCTTGAGATACTGCTGAGATTGTTATTCTTGATGTGCCATCAGTTGTCATCTCAAATGGTGTACCTGCAGAATCCTTTGACCTAAGATCATCATTGATTCTAGAATGTGTAGTAACACACTTAGGGGCTTCCAAACGTTATTCTATAACTAGGTAGTTATAAAGGTTACTTTCAAGTATGTTATGAAACATGTCTTAGGATGTGAGCGATCAAGATGGAATTTACCCCTCCTAAATAACGGAAGAAACATCTCTGGGCCCCTCGAGATAGTTGGATTGGAAAAGTGCATGGCCATGCCACTATGATTAAAGAGTTAATCATGATTAATTCACTACTTGATCAAGTAAAGTGTTGGGCTATCACAAGGGTGGCACGAATCTCGTCTTGAGCTTAACTGATGTCGTGTGGTAAAGGGATTGGTGCGTGCGTATATCAAGATTCAGTTGATATGATCTTTTGTATGCATTCGGGGGTCAGTATGTGCTGCTAGGTACCGCTTTTGAGTTGTGATTCAGAAAGGGTTTACGGGTAGCGGCCGTTTACATATGAACCTATCGGGTCACACGCTTAAGGGGATGGGATTTAAAACTTGCAAGAATTGACTCTTGTGCAAGTGGGAGATTGATGGAAATATGCCTAACAGAATTCTAGGGAAACCGGAAGTTCTGGGTTCTGGTGTAACCGGAAGTTCCAGGCCAGTCCTAGTTTTGGTTTCTGCAGGAACCGAAAGTTCTGGTTGGGCTGGAAGTTCTAGGCCTGCCTGAGAGATATATTCTGGACGAACTAGAAGTTTCGGGTGGAATCAGAACTTCCGGGTCAAAATAAATTCAATACAGAATGTTATTTTCGGAAGTTCTGGTTGGACCGAAAGTTCCGAGTCCAGAAGTTCTGGTTGGACCGGAAGTTTCGGGCAGAAATAAATTCATACAGAAGGTTATTTTTGGAAGTTCCGGGCCTAGACCAGAACTTCCAGGCCAGACATATCATAGTTCCCAACATATGTAGTAGCTTACTTTCAGTCTACCAAACGCTACTCCGTAACTAGATAGTCATAAAAGTAATCCTTGGGTATGCTGTGAAACATGTAGTGGGATGTAAGTGATCAAAATTGAATTTGCCCCTCCTTACGGGAGAGATATCTCTAGGCCCCTTGATGTAATGGATTATAGAAGTGCATAGCCATACCGAAGTGATTAAAGATTTAATCATAAGTTATAATCCATTACGGAGATTGAGATAGGATCGAGCTATTGATAGGATGGCACAAATCTCACCTTATGCTCGATCGATATCATGAGGCAAAGGGACATGTACATGACAATATTACAAGGTTCAACCGATATGATCTTTACGTATACTTGGATTAATATACTTTACTAGAGGCCACTATTAATGGAGTATTAGAAAGGAGTTTTCATATGTTAACCAAGCTATACATCAACCTACAGGGTCACACATTTAATGGGTTTGAACATTGGATTCAAATTTGGCTGAATTTGGATAGAGATCAAAATGGTTTGGATAGAGATCTGAACAGATCAGATAGGGAACCGAGTAGAGTCCTGGTTGGACCCGAGAGGTCCCAATCTAGGATGTTTATATATATGAGGGTACAGGGCGTAGGAAAGCTAAGCTTTGGTCTCACACGATTGATGTGTTTCGCGTGCTAAGTTGTTAGCCACCAAGAGCAAACCCTAGCCTGACCACCTCGCCGGTAGCCTAGGTGCTAGTACACCATTAGCCAGCATTCCCTCCCTGGATGTGTGGATACTAGTAGACGCGTTGTTTTACTGCTTTGCATTGATATCAACACCGTTGATCGGATTGTGGCATCATTGACTTGAAGGAGAAGTCCTCAGGAGAAGTCTTCAGGAATTCTCGAGGATGCTGATCAGCTTCTCGAGGACATTGATTGGCTTCCTGACCACTTTAGCATGCTCAAGTTGGATCAGCTCACTACTCTAACTCTTCTTCTGCTGCACTGTGTGCCTAAGGTAACGATCTATAGTCCCTCTCTTAGCAAGATATCTTAGTACGTGTGGTAGAAAATTTTTGTTTTCGGCTAGCTTAGCCTCCGCGTTCCCCAACACTTGAGCCCATAATTATTTTGGAAGTAGTAGCTTCACAAGACCTTTGGATTTGGCATGTATTTTTTGGTTTACCAGGTTCTCACAATAACATCAATGTTCTATTTACAAAGCTAGCTGAAGGACATGCCCCAAAAATAAATTATACTATCAGTGGTCACAACTACACAATGGCGTATTATCTTGCAGATGGTATATACCCATCATGGGCCACATTTGTGCAGACAATATCATGTCCATTGTCTAATAAGAAAAAGCATTTTCCCAAGCTCAAGAATCGGTTAGGAAAGATGTTGAACGAGCCTTTGGAGTTCTACAATCTCATTTTGCCATTGTACATGGACCAACAAGATTTTGGGATCAATAAATACTTGGGCAAATCATGACAGCTTGTGTCATCATGTATAATATGATAGTGGAAGATGAGCAGTCCGATGAATCAAATGACTTCAATTATGAAGAAATCAGAGAAAGGGTGACATTTTCCCATAACCTGACTCCCGTACTCTTTGAGTTCATTCAAAGTCATCACAATATTAGAAACAAACACACTCATTCTCAACTCCATGATGACTTAGTTGAGCACATATGGCAGTATCATGGTGGGAACTAGAAAATTGAAATCGAGCACACAAACAAACAAAAAATTGAATTTTCGGCCTTGATGCAATGAGATATAAAAGTGAGTCGATCATGCTACGATATTCTTTTTGATCAACAGGCACACCATCCTCATCAGGATCCAAAGTAAAAGTAGCTTCCATCGGTGCACAAATTGGCTTACAATTTTTTATATCAAAACAACGAAGAAGAACCTTGGTGTACTTACTTTGATTAACAAAAGTGCCATCTTTTGTTTGTTTGATTTGTAGTCCCAAAACGTACATCAACTCACCCATCATACTCATCTCAAACTCTCTGCACATAGTCTCAGAAAACTAGGAAACCAAAGAGTGAGATGAACAACTAAAGATGATATCATTCACATAAATCTGAATAAAAAGTTGATCATTTCCTTCCTTGAAAAGAAACAAAGTTTTATCTACTTTTTCCATAACAAAACATTTTCATGTAGACCAGTTTTCATCCTATTATACCACGCTCTAGGGGCTTGTTTCAAATCATATAAAGCTTTGGATAACTTGAAAACATGATTAGGGTATTTAAAATTTTCAAAGCCAGGTGGTTGTTTAACACAAACTTCTTCACTAATGAAACCATTGAGAAAAGCACTTTTAATATTCATTTGATACAATCTAAAAACTTTAGATGCAGCAAAAACTAAAAGAAGTCTAATGGCTTCAATTCTAGTAACAGGAGAAAAAGTTTCTTCAAAATCTAAATCTTCCACCTGAGTAAATCCTTGAGCAACAAGCCTAGCTTTGTTTCTCACAATTACACCATCCTCATTCTGTTTATTTTAGGAAACCCATTTAGTTCCAACAATATTATGACCTTGAGGAGGTTCAACCAAATTCCAGACTTCATTGCGTTCAAAGTTTTCAGATTCTTCATGCATGGCATTGATCCACGATCCATCAGTTAGTGTGTGAGAAATGTCTTTGGGTTCAAAGGAAGCTACAAAAGTTGAATGAGCATTTATCGGGGATATGACCCCCGGGTACCCGCGTTGGGCTTATCAACCTAGACCGAGAGCAGGCCAAGCCCAGCATTGGAGTCTGGTATGACCCATGAAGGGGATTTGGTCCTGATAAGAAAGATTGGGTCCTTATTTGGGAACCGAATCCTAGATCCAGTATAAAAAGATATGTTTGTATCAGAATCCTTGTAATTAGGGGATTAACGCTAGAGTTTGGTATGTGATCTTAGCTATTAGGGAAACTAGGAAACTATCTCGGGATAGAGTCCTGGGTCATTGGAGTCGCCCATTGATTATATAAAGGGGACGAGGCACCCTAGAGACATCAGACAACAAGTTATTTATCTTGCTTTAGATGCCTTAAGCCTTCATCGCTTAAGCACGTAGTTTTGTAAGCTTAGACACCATATAATACACCAAAACACTAGATGTAGAGCTATTATCCCTTGCGAGGCTAATTGTAAGATCGAAACATAGTGATCACGACAACCAGAGGGAGGGTGAATGGTTGTAGTACACCAAATTTAACAACTAAAACAAAATCAGAAAACTAATTCCCGAGGGCTCTGGAAATTTCCCGAGGGCACTGAAAATTTCCCGATGGCACTATCGAGAACTAAAATCAGCCTAACTAAGCAACGGTAAAATGAGCATAACTTTTAAGCCATAACTTGAATTGGTATGAAATTTTGATACAAGAAAATAGACTTCAATATGAAACTTTCTCGAGTAGTTTCACTCAAATCCAAGTTACCCATCAAAAGGTATGATCCTCAAGATTTGCTATAATGTAAAAACAGAGTAGATCCGATCCAAAAATTAAAACCTTAATTACTCCTAAAATACGAGGAATTAACCAATAAAACTTTTTAGACCTCTCTCTTAATATCCTAGCAAGGTTTTGGATGAATCAATTCAAATTAAATCACAAGTAAAAGCGAAATAATAGAATAAGCCAAAACGATACAAACTGATGAACATTAAGAGGAAAGAACGTGATACCACACTCCTTGATGCTTAAAGATGAATCTTTATTGCATAAGAGTGTTTAGAAGGTGCAATCCACAGCACCCCTCAAAAAAACCATGTTAAAAACCCTAGATGGCAGAGCTAAAGGCTAAACCTCAATTTTTCTCTCTTGATCGTGGTACCTGCTATGTTGTCCCCTCAAGTCTATTTATATACCCCTCATGGCTGCTACCATGAGCCACGAAATTAACAACTTTTGGAATCCTAATCCAACTATGAATCTATATCTCTTACGAATCCTCAAATCCCAACTCCTTCCGAATTTACCTCATTTTCATATTCTATATGGAAACCTTCTATCTTTCCATATTCGCACACATCAAGCGTACGACATATGAAAAACACATCTTCACATACCGCATCCTCTAGCCCGAGCATCCCGTATGACATCCTTGACCATTCTGAACCTCAGCTCCTCTCTGAGCCTAGCTCCGATCCCATCATCGACCACGACTCTCCCTTAAGCAATGCATGTACATGAACAAATCAAGAAAACTTTTTCCCAAGCACAAGTTGTTTCCAACTTGACTCAATCAATCCATTCAAGCATAAACATGATGTATTAATTGAATAAAACAATTAAGCATATGATATGACTTGAATAACAAAAATCCGAGTGATCCAAAATCCCGAGTGTTGAATTCTCCCAGGTGCTAAATTCTCTCGAGGGCTGAATTTCCTCGAGGGCTAAATTTTCTCGAGTGCTAAGTGCTAACTGCTCGACAAGAATGCTTGATAACTCAACCAAAGTGCCCGACCACTCAAACCAATCAAAATCAATTTGTTCATCACATATCAACATCAAACCAATTTATTCATCACTTATTAATGATTATACACATGACCTCACAATCTCCCCCTTGATGAACACATTGGCAACATCATTAAAAAGCACGAAGAAATTTTTTATTTTCGAAAGCACAAGCACAAGCACAAAGAAAGAAGGAAAATCAAATCTCCCTCGAAAATTGATTGCAAGTTTTTTTCCCAAATTCTTTTTTCTCCCCAAATTCTTTCTCCTCCTTTGACAATGATTTCATCAAGTAAAGTAAAAGAGAGAAATTATCATGAGAACACCATTTTTTGATTTCTTGATTTGAGAGCTTTGAAGTGTTCCTAAAGCAATCAACATGACAAGGTTTGCAACACAAAAGAAATAAAAAGAGCAACTAGCTCTCAATCAAGCCTAAAAGCCTCAAGATGAAACTATGCCATTATTCTCAAGTTCAAATCAGCAGTAAAATTAAATGATTTCAATGATTTTTAATGTTGACTTTCACTTGGACCAATTCAAGAGAAACACCTCGCACATAATTCAGCCGCATCCACAAAACCAAAACAACGCTTAGTGGTCTTAAAAGTGTAATTCAAAGTCATTGAAAATTTTAGATTTAATATATATAACTTTTGTATGAAATTTTCATAAATGCCTATCTCAGCACAGTGACTACTATCTAGAGACAGATGATGCCACCTGAGCTTCGGTCACACGACCTATTGTGAGGTTCTTACACACACAAGCAGTCCCTATTTCAATGGTCTGGTCATTTATGATCATCTTCAAGTTTATATCAAAGTGCAATGATAAGAAGTCTCGTGAGATGACCTAGGCAAAATAATTTTTTTATGAATGTAGAACTTACTGTGCTTTTGCATACTTTCTTTTCTTTTTAAACTTTCTATGCTTTTGCACACTTTCTTTTCTTTTTTATTCAGATTTGATTGTTTCGACATTGCACGAGCTATAGTACGGTGAGTACTAAAATTGAAAGCACTATTATGGTGAAATAAACATAGCTAGAACATGTGTAAGCATATTTAACTCAAACTAGCCACTAGATCAGCATAACATATTTCTTTATCTTTCACTTAAATATTTATGTGTCATGCGTCTATCCCTCAAAAACTATCACACACTCATAAAAAGACTAAAAGACATGATAGCAAAACTAGTGATCCATAAACTTTATAAGATATTGCTAGCAAACACAAAGATTAACTGAAGGTAAAAATCAAAGCTCTATGTTTTATTCTTTTCATTTTCATTTTGAATATAAACAATGCACAAAAATAAACATGAATGCATTATGATACAAATGAAAAAGCAAACTCTCCCTCAAAACAAACCTATTGGATGCACAACACCCAACTCCCCATGAAAAAAGGCAAAGCGAGAAAAATCCAAAGATTTAGTGAAAATGTCTGTAATTGTAACTCAGTGCCAATAAAAAGAAGCACAACATCACCTTTCTCCACATGATCTCTAACAAAATGATATCGAATATCAATATTCTTTGTTCTAAATTGTTGCACTAGGTCCTTAGCAATATTTATAGCACTTGTGTTATCACAATAAAGTGGAACACGATTACAATTAATCTCATAATCCTTGAGTATAGAAATAAGCTAAAGAACTTACGAACAACAACTAGCAATAGCTACATATTCAGCTTCGGTAGTAGATTGTGCAACTGAAGATTATTTTCTAGATGACCAAGCAACAAGTGATGTTCCTAAGAAATGACATGTACCACTAGTACTCTTTCTATCAATTCTATAACCTCTAAAATCAGCATCAGAAAAAGCTCTTAAGCTAACACTTGAAGAAGTAGAATACCATATGCCAAATTCTTAAGTAAACTTGAGATATCTAAGTATACGCTTAATAGCTTGACGATGTGAGATACAAGGAGAAGCTTGAAAACAAGTACACAAACAAAAAGAAAATTGAATGTCTGGCCTTGATATAGTGAGATACAAAAGTGAGCCGATCATACTATGATATTCCTTTTGATCAACAGGCTCACCATCCTCATCAGGATCCAAAGTGAAAGTAGCTCCCATCGGTGTAGAAACTGGCTTGTAATTTTCCATTGGCCCGATAGGCCCCCTTCGCTCTGCCATCGATACAAGCTCCGCCCAGTCACTCTGTCCGCTCGGTGGCCTCCACCCTCCATCCGCTCAGTCGCCTCTGCCGTTCGGCCACCACGCCCTCCATCCTCTCAGTCACCTCCTCCATTCGGCCACCGTCTTCTCCATCCACTAGGTCACCTCCACCGTTCGGCCACCACCTCCTCCGTCTTCTTAATAATCCCCTTACTTTGAACGAGGAGCCGCTACATTCATATACTTGGATTGCATGTTTTGACTGTTGTGTTCTGGAGAATGAGCTACTGCACGATTTGATGATCAATGGTTTTGATTTACAGCTACAATATTTTTCCTCATATGACAGAATTAGCTACTGTGTTCTGGAGGAAAAGTGATTAATTTATCTTTCTAGTTAATGTGTGGACTATAGATGCTTATAGAAAGAAGAAACAGATGAGAAAGCATCTCTAGTTAATGCAGTTTGTATAATTTCTTCTGCTTTACTGTTTGTCTATGGATACTTTTAATTCTGCAAATATTGTGCTGCAAATCTTTGTTGAATACTTTTGCAGGTACAAAGTTTCACTTAATATGCCACTACAATCATTTGAATTTTGAATTTGTAACAGACATATTTAGAATTGTATATTGCTTTCTTATATTGCATATTGCGTCACTTGGCCAAGAAATGATGACCGAAATGATTTGTTGTTTCGGTATATGATCCAAAAATGATGTAATGATTTGTTGTTTTAGCTAAGAGTGTCACTTGGCCAAGAAATGATGACTAAGTATGATTTGGTTGTTTTGAAAGTAGCAAGCACATAATTTTCAATATACTTCTACTCGATTTGTTGTTTTGGTATATGATCTTTTGTGTAAGGACTTGTGGTTGATTAATATGGACTGGATGCAAACAATGTGATGTGTATGTATATGTTTGAGTATACCTTTGAGTGTAAGTACTGATGCATTCTTATAAAGTGTATGCTCCTTTGACTTCTCGGTACTAATGTAATATGATTATATTATTCATTGCCAGTTATCTTTTTCAAAACAATCAACTCATGGTCAACAATATTCAGTTTTGTTTATTATGTCAAACATCTCGTCCGACGGCGTCTACCTTCGCCCTTTCGCCTCCACCCTTTTGCCTCCACCCTTTCGCCTCCACCCATTCAGCCGCATCCGCCCGTAACATACCATATACCATACCCTATACCATATACTCTAGACCAGACCCTATACCCTGTACACTATACCCTATACCATATACACTACACCATATATATTATACCCTATACCCTATACACTTATACCCTATACCCTATACACTATACCCTATGTACTAAACTCTTAATACTTAATGCCATATACTAAACTCTTAATAATTAATGCCATATACTAAACTCTTAACACTTAACACCATATACTATGCGCTTAATACCTAACGCCGCTTAACACTTAACACATATACCATATACCATATACCCTACACCCTATACACTATACCATATACACAATACCCTATACACTATACACTATACAATATACCCTATACCCTATAACCCATACCCTATACCCTATACCCTATACCCTATACACTATACAATATACCCTATACCCTATACCATATAACATATAAACTATACAATATACCATATACCATATACCCTATAACATATACTCTATACCCTATACAATATACCCTATACCCTATAACATATACCCTATACACCATACCATATATCCTATATCCTATACCCTATACACCATACCATATACAAGACAACAGTGCTAGGCTCTTAATGTATCTGATTTTCCTCAAAAATCTCACGTTCCTCATTTCTACCTTTGTTCTTTAGTTCTTCTTCCCCCAAATCAGGCTACGACATGGCAAGCCTTCCAAGTGATCAACAGGACACTTCCATCGGATGTCGTGCTTCTAGCAGTAGGCCCGCCACCCCCATGATATGTCATTTTCCTCATTTACAAATGAATATGCAATGCAGATTAGTTCATCAACTTTTACACAATCTCAAGTGAAATTGGTTTGACAATTGCCTATTTTAGGTACCGGCGTATGATCCAAAGTGTTGCCTTCTGAAAGTCGGTCATTTCCTGAGACATCACATGGTACATACATTATTTCTTCTATTTATGTGGTAACAAAATTATAACAAACTGATGCGATATTATCTCAGTGTTGTAGTTTCTACAAAAAAATTTCGTCAATCACCATAACATTCACGATGGTGACACTCTTGAGATATTAACAAGAGATGGCTGCACCAACATGGTTGAGGTTAAAAACTCTAGGGATAGGTTATACCTAAGTAAAGGGTGGTCTGCATTTGCTGACCGAGTCACCCTAGTACAAGGGGACTTTGTGGTACTAACAATGGGTGCCCCACTGTTCTCATGGCTACCATTTTCAATAATTATAACGAAGAGAAGACATCACAAGCCATAAAAGTAGATAAGAGTGATAGTGATATCTATAATAAACTCACGTTACTTATTAGACAGACATGCCTATTTTGTATATATACTTATACTTACCAGCTTTTTTATAATGGCAGGTGAGGCTACTAACAATGCTGATGCTAAGAAGAAGGGAAGTAGAGATCTAGGGAAGGCGACACTGACCAAATGGACCAATTAAAGAACATCTGTTATTTTGGCAATCTTATAGATGTAACTCTAGAATGGAAGGATCTCCCGCAAGACATCTCAGTAGGTCTATCCTTCGGGACTCAGTTATATATCTGCATAATCAATCCCTCGACCATCAACAAGAAGTCAGTGGTAAGCACTTTGCATATGTCACAATTGCAAACATCTATATATATATATGCACTTGCCTCGTCTAACTAGCTACCAACATATTTTATTCATAACAGTACTTTTTAAGACAGTATTGTGAGAAGTATATCACACCTCACATACACCAACAGACCACCTAGAACCAAGTGACAGCAGCAGGAAGCACAGCAGTCTCAGTTGTAGTGCATAAATCAACAGATGGACGATGCTACCTAACGACTAGTTTTAGTCAATTTCTATGAGCCAACGAGTTAGTTGTCGGCATAATATGTGCATTTTATTTCTACATCAACGATGGTGCATTGGAGGCAGCTATTTATGTAATTTAGCTTGTTGTTGTGATTGTAAGAACAATGTCATATTTGAAACTTATGGAATCATTTATATAAATATGTTTCACTATTTTTAGTTAATATATGTGATATTAATTTGATTTTAGATTGTCTAGGTAATATTCGATGTAAGCTAATAAATGAATTTAGCACATATGTGCATTTTCATATAGAATTAATACCACATAGTTTATATATAAAAAATAGGGAGAAATACACAACAGTGCCTGTTCGTGGTTGAACCAGCACTGATACTCACGTAACAATGCTGGTTCATGTGCAGAATCGACACTAATATACACGTATCAGTGCCGGTTTGGTTCTGGAACCGCCACTGATACTCGTGTTTAGTGCCGGTTCTAGAACCGCCACTACCACACAACTACTTAAAAATAGCATCATATCAGTGCCGGTTATCTCTAAGCCAACACTAAATCTATATCACTATCGGTTTAAAAAATAGAAGCCGTTAAATTTTTTGAACATGAACAGAACCAGCACTGTTGCGCCACTTTTAGTGCCGGTTCCTGGCAAGAACCTCCACTGATGTATCAGTGTCCGTTCGTGGCATGAACTAGCACTGAAAGTGGAAAGTGGATTCCACTTTCAGTGCTAGTTCCTGCCACGAACCGTCACTGATACATCAGTGTCGGTTTGTGCCAAGAACCGACACTGAAAGTGGCACAATAGTGTCGGTTCTATTTACGAACCGACACTGATACATCAGTGTTGGTTTGTGCCAGAAACCGGCACCGTTGTGGCAATAAAAATCTTTCCCGCACTATAACAATTTATATTTTATTTGATCAACGGTTTACGGTTTAGGGTTTAGCATTTTTTAATAACAAATAATAAATGTTAAAAATACAATGGTAGCCTTTTTAATACTAAATAATAAATGTTAAAATACAAAGGTTTGCCTTTTTAATAATAAATAATAAATTTTAAAATAAAAAGTTAGCAGGTAATAATAATAAGTTGTATGAAAATTTTAATAATAAATAGTAATTTTTTTTAAAAAAAGGTAGACTTTTTAATTCCTGGTGCCGGTTTAGGGTCTACGTTTTAGGTTAACGGTTTTGGGTTTAGGGTTTATGGTTTACGATTTAGGGTTTGCGGTTTAAGGATTATGGTTTATGGTTTTAGGTTTGCGGTTTAGGGTTTAGGGTTTAGGGTTTGCGGTTTAAGGTTTAGGGTTTAGGGTTTAGGATTTCCAGTTTAAGGTTTAGGGTTTAGGGTTTAGGGTTTCAGTTACGGTTTAGGGTTTAGGGTTTAGGGTTTGCTGTTTAAGGTTTAGGGTTTACGATTATGGTTTATAGTTTACGGTTTACGGTTTAGGGTTAAGGTTTATGGTTTAGGTTTTAGGGTTATGGTTTATGATTTACAAATAATAAATGTTAAAATTCAAAAGGTAGTCTTTTTAATACAAAATAATAAATGTTAAAATACAAAGGTTTGCCTTTTCTTAATAATAAATTATAAATTATAAAACAAAATTTTAGCACATATTAATAATAAGTTGTATGAAAATTTTAATAATAAATAGTAATTTTTTTTAAAAAGGTAGATTTTTTAATTCCTGGAGCCGGTTTAGGGTTTAGGGTTTAGGTTTATAGTTTATGGTTTAGGGATTATGGTTTACGGTTTAGGGTTTGGGGTTTAAGTTTTATGGTTTATGGTTTATGGTTTACAGTTTACGGTTTAAGGTTTAGGGTTTAGGGTTTACGGTTTGCGATTTAAGGTTTAGGGTTTAGGGTTTAGGATTTACGGTTATGGTTTAGGGTTTGCTGTTTAAGGTTTAGCTTTTAGGGTTTATGATTATGGTTTATGGTTTAGGGTTTAGGGTTATGGTTTAGGGTTTACGGTTTAGGGTTAAGGTTTACGATTTACGTTTTAGGGTTACGGTTTACGGTTTACAAATAATAAATGTTAAAAATACAAAGGTAGCCTTTTTAATACTAAATAATAAATGTTAAAATACAAAGGTTTGCCTTTTCAATAATAAATAATAAATTTTAAAACAAAAAGTTAGCAGGAATTAATAATAAGTTGTATGAAAATTTTAATAATAAATAGTAATTTTTTAAAAAAGGTAGACTTTTTATTTCCTGGTGCCTGTTTAGGGTTTACGGTTTAGGGTTTGGGGTTTATCATTTATGGTTTAGGGTTTAAGGTTTAAGGTTTATGGTTTACGGTTTAGATTTTGTGGTTTAAGGTTCAGAGTTTAGGGTTTAAGTTTTAGAGTTTAGGGTTTAGTGTTTGTGGTTTAAGGTTTAGGGTTTAGGGTTTACGCTTTACGGTTTACAATTACAGTTTAGGGTTTAGGGTTTAGAGTTTGTTGTTTAAGGTTTAGGGTTTAGGGTTTACGATTACGGTTTACGGTTTAGGGTTACAGTTTAGGGTTTACGGTTTAGGGTTATGGTTTATGGTTTAGGTTTTAGGGTTACGGTTTAGGGTTTACGGTTTATAAATAATAAATGTTAAAAAAATAAAGGTAGCCTTTTCAATACTAAATAATAAATGTTAAGATACAATGGTTTGTCTTTTTTTAATAATGAATAATAATTTTTAAAACAAAAGGTAACAGGTATTAATAATAAGTTGTATGGAAATTTTAATAATAAATAGTAATTTTTAAAAAAAATGTAGACTTTTTAATTCCTGGTGTCGTTTTAGGGTTTACGGTTTAAGGTTTGGGGTTTATGGTTAAAGGTTTAGGGTTTGCGGTTCAAGGTTTATAGTTTACGGTTTACGGTTTGCGATTTAAGGGTTTAGGGTTTAGGGTTTGCTGTTTAAGGTTTAGGGTTTAGGATTTAGGGTTTGTGGTTTAAGGTTTAAGGTTTAGAGTTTAGGGTTTGCGGGTATGGTTTAGGGTTTAGGGTTTGCTATTTAAGGTTTAAGGTTTAGGGTTTATGATTACGGTTTACGGTTTAGGGTTATGGTTTAGGGTTTAGCGTTTAGGGTTTGCGGTTTAAGGATTATGGTTTATGGTTTTGGGTTTGCGGTTTAGGGTTTAGGGTTCAGGGTTTGCAGTTTAAGGTTTAGGGTTTAGGGATTAGGGTTTAGGGTTTGCGGTTTAAGGTTTAGGGATTAGGATTTAGGGTTTGCTGTTTAAGTTTTAAGGTTTAGAGTTTAGGGTCTATGGGTACCGCTTAGGGTTTAGGGTTTAGGGTTTAGGGTTTGCTATTTAAGGTTTAGGGTTTAGGGTTTATGATTACGGTTTACGGTTTAGGGTTATGCTTTATGGTTTATGGTTTAGGGTTTACGGTTTAGGGTTAAGGTTTACGGTTTAGGTTTTAGGGTTATGGGTTTATGGTTTATAAATCATAAATGTTAAAAATACAAAGGTAGCTTTTTAATACACAACAATAAATGTTAAAATACAAAGGTTTGCCTCTTTTAATAAGAAATAATAAATTTTAAAACAAAAGTTAGCGGATATTAATTATAAGTGGTATGAAAATTTGAATAATAAATAGTAATTTTTTAAAAAAAAGATAGACTTTTTAATTCCTGGTACCGGTTTAGGGTTTACGCTTTACGTTTGGGGTTTATGGTTTGCGGTTTATGGTTTAGGGTTTAGGGTTTAGGGTTTAGGGTTTAGGGTTTAGGGTTTAGGGTTTAGGTCTTGCGGTATAAGGTTTAGGGTTTAGGATTTAGGGTTTGTGGTTTAAGGTGTAGGGTTTAGTGTTTAGGGTTTACGGTTACGGTTTAGGGTTTATGGTTTAGGGATTGTTGTTTAAGGTTTAGGGTTTACGATTACGGTATAATTTTCCTTTAGCCTTTTTTAATAAAAATAATAAATGTTAAAATAAAAGGTAGCCTTTTTTTAATAGTAAATAATAATTTTTAAAACAAAAGGTTAGCATGTACTAATAATACGTTGTATGAAATTTGAGGAAGCCTTTTTACTAACAAATAATAAATATTAAAATACAAAGGTAGCCTTTTTTACTAACAAATAGTAAATATTAAAATACAAGAGAAGCCTTTTTTAATAGCAAATAATAAGTGTTAAAATACAAACATAGCTTTTTTAATAACAAATAATAAATGTTAATATACAAAGATAGCCTTTTTAATAACAAATAATAAATGTTAAAATATAAAGATAGCATTTTTAATAACAAATAATAAATGTTAACATATAAAGGTAGCCTTTTTTTGTAATAAATCATAAATTTAAAAAATAATGTAGTAGGTATTAACAATAAGTTTGAAAATATATTTCAGTGCTAGGTTCTAGATAGACCTGGCACTAACAAGACTATCAGTGTCGATTCTATAGAACCAACACTATTAACACTATCAGTGCCGGTTCTATATAGAACCTTACACTGTTAATAATATCAGTGCCGGTTCTATATAGAACCGCCACTAATAGTGTTTCCCAATATAAGGCGCTGCAGACTTAGCCGTTTCTCCCCATCCGCACTTGTCTCCTCCCGCAGTTGCCGTCTTCGTTGTCTCCTCCTATGCCCGTGCCGCTACCGTCTAGTCGTCTCCGCCTCCGCCGTCCTAGCCACCACCGACTCCACTCTTCTGTTCGCCTTCACCAACACTGCATCCGATTGTCCGTTCACCTTCGCCGACATCGACTCCACCTGTCCATTCGCCTTCGCCGACGCATTCGACTGTCTGGCTGACTCCGCCCTTCCGTTTGCCTTCGTGGACGCCGCATCCGACCTTTCGGTCGCCACTGACTCCTAACCGTACGTGGTGAGCGCCCTTTCGGTGTTTGTGCTCCATGTACGGTTACCATGTGACAATGCACGTTGCAATGCTATCTGTTCTTTCATAGCTCTATGTTCTAATAGAAGATTATAGGATCATGATTTGAGTAACTTAGTCTAGAGTCCTACAACTTTATGAATGCATTTTATCTACTTCTTTTATGCTCAAGATGATCAATGCGTTGGATAATACTATATAATGATGAGGATATCCTAGCTCATCATGTATTGGAACATGCGAAGCATTCACCATCTAACACAAGTGAACGTTATTATGGTCCATTTACACAGAGCCGTGCTAAGAAATTACAAGAACAGGTGAATTCATTCCTAACTGATTATGATTTCACTATATCTAAGGATGATATGCTACCTAATTGTTCTACATTGATGTTGCTTAGGTTTACTCATGAAGAGGAGCAAGCCACAAACATGGAGAACAAGTGAGGAAAACAGTCTAGTCGGGTGTTACTTTTTACACTGGTCTGATCGTCCATTACTTTTTTCTCCACAATGTTACTTTTTACAATGGTCCGATCGTCTGTTACTTTTTCCTCCATGGTGTTACTTTACAGACTGGTTCGATCGTCCGTTACTTTTCTTCCACGGTGTTACTTTTCACCTCTATCTACTGACGATGTTCCAACTTCTAAGATATGAGCGATCCAACCTGAAATGATTCAATAGCCATAATGCATATGGTTGGAAAGATAATCAAGTCTACTTTCATCTCCAATAAACAAATCATCATTTGGACTTCCCAATAAAAAGTTATGGCTGTTTTAGTGAAGACTGCACAGAAGCTAAAAGGCTACGCGAGGCTGTTCAGGAAATCTTCCTGGAGACCTTCGGGCTATCAACTTTTGAAGAATCTTAAGAGTCTTTTGATACCCAGCTAGGAGGGTTGTTCCTAGTATAAATACTTCTTATTTTCCTTGTAGAAAGAACTTTTTGATGAAATGATAAACAGTATGGTATTGCAGCCGAGCTGTCGAGTGCCTTACTCACACATTTGTTCTTCCTTGTTCTAATTGGACTTGTGAAGAGATTCCTCTAGGATCCCCTAGTTCGTGCTCTACGGTTTCCAATACGGCTGCACCGTTTTGTGTGGATTAGTTCTAGATTGTGGTTTTGCGGTTGTCTGGAGATCGCGTCGAAGTCTTCATGGTTTTGATGTCTCTCTCCCCGTCGCTTGGTCGCATCCAACCTTGGACAGGTATAAAGCTAGTTATCCCGCTGTTTGCAGCAAGTTATATTCAGTTCTTTGACCTACTGTCATGAAGATCGGGCCACCCACAAGGAGGTTCCTTATCATCTAGTATCAGAGCTTTCGTTGTCACAGTAGGTCTCACCATATTCCACATATCTACCTTTGATTATTTATCCATCTTATAGTACTATTTTTGTTCATCTCCTATAGTCCACTTAAAAAACCACAAAAAAATCATATAGCCTTTCCACGGTAATGTTATCTTTGTGTTGTTTTGTTCATCTAGTTACTATTCACCATCTTTACATATATTGTGTTGTTTTCCATTTGTTATCCGCACCCCTGTTAGTATAAAAAAACAGAAAAAAAACAGAAAAGAAGAAGAAAGAAGAAAAAAAAGATTCAAAAAAAAGAGAACTGAAAAGAAGGGGGTTGTGTAGCGGTTTACTTTGCTACAAATTTTAGTTTTGCTTGCTCAAATTTGTGTTGTTCTAAACAGCAGTATTTACATATCTTTTGAACAAATTACACCACTTGGATACAATACCGTAGCCTCCCTTAAATAAACACCTATAGCTCCACCAAAATCTAAAACCGGGATGCTCGACTCGTAATCCTTGCGACCTCTCAATCACATCCATAGAACTGCTACACTAGCACATTCACTATTCTTGAAAACGAGTAAGAGCATTGGTAAGTAGGAGGTGAGGTTGTGTGATTCCACAAATTTACCTATTCCACTTTTCTTGCATAAGTGCTAACATGGCAGGATCTAATTCAAGTATTCGTGGTGGTTAACATGGAGTAGAGGAATCACTAGTCTCATGGGCTGAGTTCCGTCAACTACAAAACTCTCTTGTGGAGGCTATAGAGAGGATGTTCAATGAACGCATTCCAACAGACGGTCGAAGGGCTCCACAACATCAATATGCTGAATCTGGTGATGAAAATTCTGATGCGGGACATGACTTACATGACCATTTCATGTAAGGTCATGGTGGTGCTAGGCGGGCTGGTCATAATGGCCGGCATGGAGGACGAGCTCATGGGCGTGGTGGTGACCATCGTGTGCGTTTTGAAGATGAAGAGTTTGATAACTTTGATCATGAAGAGGGATTTGATGATAATAAAAATTCCTTTGCAAATGGTGGGCTGTTTGAGCAGCGCCGAGAACATTGCAGGCATGCTGATCATGAAGATAGAGAACATCATCGTGGTCATCGTAATAGAGATGACCCGAACAGCATTGCTCATGTCAAGTTGAGTATCCCAAAATTTATATGAAGATAAGATGCTGATGCATATCTTGAGTGGGCTGAGCAGTGTGATCAGAGAAATGTGAATCTTGCTTCAGTTGAGTTTTCTAGTTATGCTCTCATTTGGTGGAACCAAATACAGGAGAATTAACTTGTGTTGGGACGTGAATATATTAACACATGGGAAGAGATGAAGTAAGTGATGAGAAGGTGATTTATACCATCAAGCTATCAGCGTGACCTTCACAATCGATTGCAAGCGTTGAAGCAAGGAAAAAGATCGGTTGATGAGTACTATAAAGAGATGAAATTGCTTTTAGTGTTGACTGGAATCAGAGAGGATCTGGAGTCAAAAATGGCAAGATTTTTGGGTGGTCTCAATAATGAAATTTCTGGTTTTGTTGAGATGTTTCCGTATCATAATTTGCAAGACCTTGTTATTCAAGCTATACGCATTGAGAGAAAAATTCAGCAAGAGGTACGTAGAAGGTCTTATGCAAGCTATTCCATTGCAGCCCGGTACCTCTTTTGGTGGGGGTCGGTCCCAAGGTGCTGCAACTAAGTCCTCTCCATCTATTGCTCCTTTGAAGATGACGGTTTCTACAGCATCCTCACCTGCAAACCAACAATGACATGCTGCAAGTACAGTAACCCCAAGTGTTGCTTCGGTTGCTACTCCCTCTATATGTAGCCGAGAAATTATGTGCCACAAGTACCATGGTCATAGACATGTTGCTGCACAATGTCCAAGTAGGAGAACCATGATTATAAATGAATAAGGTGATTGAGAATCTAAAAGTGACAAAGAAGAAGAAGGCTTACAAGAAGAGACTATGAGCAATGATAGGAGTGAGATCCAACCCAATGAAGGTGATACTAATTACTTTATTTCTCTTTGAGTGCTTAGTGTTACTTCTGTGAAAGAAGAGAGTGGACAGTGCCACAATCTTTTCCATACTCGAGGCATGATCAAAGACAAATTATGTAGAATTATTGTTGATAATGGCAGCTGCAATAATATTGCAAGTCAAGAATTGGTTGATAGAATAGGGTTAAAACAGTGGCGTCATCCTAATCCATACAAGATGCAATGGCTTAATGATTATGGTGCGCTGCGTGTAAACTATGTTGTGACAATTCCTTTCTCTATTGAGAGGTGTAATGATCATGTAGAGTGTGATGTGGTGCCTATGCAAGCATGCCAACTGCTGCTAGAAAGACCATAGTTATATGACCGTGATATTTAGATTTTTGGGCGAACAAACAAACTAGCTTTCATGTACAAAGGAGAGTAAATCTCCTTGCTTCCTTTGACACTGGAGGAGATTTTGAAGGATGATAAAAAAAGAAAACAGCGAGAGAGTGAGAACCAATTGCGAGTGACCCACAAACATAGTGAGGGAGTGGATCCAAAGCCAAATAAAACCCCACAGCTTCAAAGAACCAAGATAGTGGGAAAAGATGGATTAGTTATGATGGCTAGGAAGAGGGATTTAAAAGAATTGAGTAAACCCAATGATATTTTCTTTGTACTCCTGTACAAGGATAATTTTCTTTCCACTAACAACTTATCCTCTACTTTGCCAAGTGTTGTTTTTGATGTGTTATAGGAATATGAGGATGTGTTTCTAGATGAAGTACCACCAGGGCTGCCACCTAAGAGAGGGATCAAACATCAAATTGACCTTGTTCCCGGTGCTGCACTTCCAAACCGAGCTGCATATTGCACCAACCTGGAGGAAACAAAAGAAATTCAGCAACAAGTGGAAGAATTAATGAAAAAAGTGTATGTGCAAGAAAGTCTTTCACCTTGTGCTGTTCCTGTTCTTTTAGTTTCCAAGAAAGATGATTCATGAAGTATGTGTGTTGATTGCCGAGCTATTAATAATATCACCATAAGATATAGATATCCCATTCCTAGACTTGATGACATGATTGACGAACTTAGTGGTGCTATCATTTTCACAAAAATTGACTTGAGAAGTGGTTATCACCAAATTAGAATGTGAGAAGGAGATGAGTGGAAAACAGCTTTTAAAACTAAGTTTGGGTTATATGAATGGTTGGTGATGCCTTTCAGATTGACTAATGCACCTAGTACCTTCATGAGATTGATGAATCATGTGCTTAGAGCTTTCATTCGTAAATTTGTTGTGGTTTACTTTGATGATATATTAATTTACAGCAAGTCCCTTGAAGAACACGTTGAGCATATCCGAAGTATTCTTGCTGTCCTACGAGAGCAAAAATTATATGCTAACCTTGACAAGTGTACTTTTTTGCACAGACAAGGTAGTTTTTTTCTCAAACATTATACATACTAATGCATTATGATGGTCTTAAGATAGTAAAGTTTGTTATGTTCTTGCCTGTAAATCATTCTCATGTATGGTCATATGCACACTAAAGGTATAATCCTGTACTTTTGGCTTTTTGGGGGTTCCAAAAGGAAGCTATGCAAATAACCCAAATGGTCCAAGTCGTATTATTGAATACAGACAGATGGTGCAGGTGTGTTTTTCTTTCTAACCCTGAAATACATACATAAAAAATATGAATCTGTTCGAATGTATGATTCCAGAAGGAATTCTTCTGAATTCGAATTATTTTTGCTACAAATTTCATGTTGTTTTAATTGAGGGGCATCCATTTTAGATAAAATATGTGCTAACTTGCAGTCCATCGTCTTACTATAATGCATGGAATAACCTAAATCTGCTTAGCTCTATACCGAATGACTGTTACTTTTCTGATGAAACTTTGGAAAGCAGGCCCTGAATCGCATAGGTCTTCGTGTTGTCATGGATGTTGCATACAATCATTTAAACTCAAGTGGCCCCTTTGGTGTCTCCTCAGTGCTTGAAATAATTTGTAGTAAATACATTTTGTTGGTTAGTGGTAAGTTCAAATAATAGCATTCTTATTCATTCCTTCAAATTGTTGTGTTCAATTTTTGTTCCAGGTAAAACTGGTTCGGATAAACAAAAAAATTCAAGAAGCATACTGTGCTGAATTATATCTGACAAAGATAGTTAAGTAACTTAGTAAGTTTTTTTAAAGGAAACTAAATTCATGATCAGTGTGTACAATACCACCATTTACCATTCTAAACTAGAAACTGCCTATACTACGGATTGGAAACCATACCTACAGTATCACCTTTGACCTTTGAACTTCAGATGCTATCAATATTGCTGTTCGCTGCAAGGTATGCATGTTGAATTTCATTGCACTCGTTTGTGTCCGCCATATCATAAGATGGGAATTTCAGCAAGCAGTTCTCAGATATTCTTTGTCACTGCCCCTTTTCCTTGTTTTAATATGGTTCATCACTTTTTCAGCTTTCATCAGTTCTGTTAGTGATTTATTTACTTTGTTTTGATAAATGACCACATTTTTGGATGCTTGCACTTGTTAGTGCATAAGATGGTTAATGGTTTCAAGAAACAATGAAACATGCAAACTAAAGGATTATTATGATCTGTCACGGTTTTGTAAGTCTAGACCAAGGACAGTCATACTATGCTTATGTTTTGTAAATAGGTAGATGCACACAAATATTTTATGTCAGTTTATCCCCTTTTCTTCTCTTATTGTTAATACTATGAATTTAATAATATAATAATTTGATTCAAGATCAACATATTTATTGTCTTTTGTTCTGTGTGTAGGATCTAAAGGCAGTAAGGCTCCTGGTAGGGAGGTGGCTTACACATATGCCATGGAGGGACGTGTTACTGCACTGGCAATGCTACTTCTGGTGGTTGAAGACAAGATATCTGCATCAGTCTTTTGTTTTTATTCACTTCAATTTGAAGATATTTATTATCTTTTGATTTTTATCATAGCGTTAGCACAGATACGCTACTAGTGCATATGAGATTGAACTTCCAAGTGCATATGGTGTAAGTCCAACTTTTGATGTATATGATTTATCTCCGTTCTTTGGAATAGAAAAGTCGAGGACGACTCCTTTTCAAGAGGGATGGATGATGAGGACATCTAGCTCATCATGTATTGAAACATGTGGAGCATTCACCGTCTAATACAAGTGAATGTAATCATGATCCACTTACATAGAGCCACGCCAAGAAATTACAAGAATAGGTGAATTCATTCCTAACTGATTATGATTTCACCATATCTAAGGATGGTATACTACATAATTATTCTACATTAATGTTGCTTAGGTTTACTCATGAAGAGGAGCAAGCCACAAACATGGAGAATAAGTGAGGAAAACAGTCCAGTAGTGTGTTACTTTTTACTCCGTGATGTTACTTTTTACACTTGTCTGATCGTCCGTTACTTTTTCCTCCGCGGTGTTACTTTTTATAATGGTACGATCATCTGTTACTTTTTCCTCCATGCTGTTACTTTATAGACTGGTCCGATCGTCCGTTACTTTTTTCTTCTACGGTGTTACTTTTCACCTCTCTGTAGATTTTATGTTATGGAATTCATGCACTGAGGAGCCATGGTGTATACCATAGGGATGATGAGTGATTGTCAA
>KE372650.1:437800-448434 GCA_000418225.1 Zizania latifolia
AGAACCAGCACTGTTACGCCACTTTCAGTGCCGGTTCCGTTTACGAACCGCCACTGCTACATCATTGTCGGTTCGTTCCATGAACCAGCACTGTTACGCCACTTTCAGTGTCGGTTCGTGGCTGGAACCGATACTGATAGGCCGCAACACTGTCGGTTCTAGAACAGCCACTCATAGCAGTCAAGTATCAGTTCTGACTAGTCAATGACGGTTCAGAACCCACCACTGATAGCTATTTTGACCTGACACTGTTCACACATACTGTAGCAGTGTGTCATTGATAGCCGTCGTATATCAGTTCCGACTAATCAGTGGCGGTTCAAAACCCATCACTGATAGCCATTTTAACCCGACACTGATGTCTGTTCATGTAGTATAGTGAGAGTTAAAGTTTGGTTCAGTTTAATTTTTGGTTTGTTTTTGTCCACCTTACAAAAGTGCACCAAGCCAACAAGTTATACTGTGTCCCTCCTGAACCGCGCCGCAGTCCACGACATGCGTCGTGAGCATGCTTCGGTCGCACTACTGAATACAGATCGAGCATGATGCAAGCCTTTGTGCTTGTCTACTCAACAAAGGCATAATTTCTGCTAACGTTTTTACCATCAATTGGTCGATATGTATAGATTTCACATTGATCGATCAGTATAATATTTTGAGAGTGTTTCTCATGCATTCTCTATCTTATAAACAGAGTTTTCATTCGGTGCATTTCCCATCTCTAGACGCATGCATGTAAGTTACGTGCTCCATCATATCAGTCTAGTCTATTAGCCGTCAGGCCAAAATTAAGTTGAGAGAGATCGATTTCCCTTCTTACCGGATGACGGGTGTTGAACTAGGAGGCCACCGATCGATAGATTTGCACATGCGTGGAGGCATATGATGTAGCTAGGAAGTTGTGCACACGCCGCATGCATACGGCTGCGTCTGATAACTGCAACGTCGTAGACGTTTACACAGACGACTGCTGGGCGCTGCTACGTGATAGCTGCAAAGCACGTCCGCGTATACGAAGAAACACTATGTAACAGAATATAATGACATTTGGCCAAGTTAGTTAGCATGTGCACGGAGATTAATTTTCCACAGCGTACGTGCCTACGTATAGCTCCACGGATATATGGGATTTATTACGCGCGCGGCTGATCATGCAAGTCAAAATTTCCACACAGATCATCGCAATTCACAAACGTACACTCTTGCTCCAGCTGCCTATATAAACGACCTGGTCTCCCATGCAGTAACCGGGGCAAACTAGATAGTAGCAAAACGTAATACAAAGCAGAGAACATAAGTAGCCACACTGAGTAGCTAAGCACCAAACTGATGGCGGCGAAGATGACGATGGCGACGCAGGTGGCTCTACTGGTCGGGGTCGCGCTACTCCTCTCTCCGCCGAAGGCCCGGCGGCCGCACAGGACTGCAACAGCCTAGATGGCTTATGCTGCAGTCAATGGCCCACCGTTACAGGAACAGACGTCAGTGTCGGGTCAAAATGGGTATCAGTGGCGGGTTCTGAACCATCACTGATTAGTCAGAACTGATAATCGACAGCTATCAGTGATGGTTCTAGAACCGACACTGACAATAAGTATCAGTGTCGGTTTCAGAACCAAACCGACACTGATATGCCCATATCAATGCATGTTCATGTCATGAATCGGCACTGATACGTGCGTATCAGTGTCGGTTCAATAACGCAACCGGTACTGATACACTATTAACAGTGCCGGTTTAGATCACGAACCGGCACTGTTGTGTATTTCACGCTATTTTTTATATATAAATCATGATGTATTAATTCTATATCCAGATGTACATATATGTTAAATTTATTTGCATAACTTACATCATATGACATATATTAACTTAAAATATCATAACACATTTATATAAATGTTTCCATAAGTTTCAAATGTGATATTGTTCTTACAAACTCAAGCACAAGCTAAATTATTCCACATACATAATATTGAGAATCGCCGCAGGACACTATCCAAACTCTTGATATTACTCTTAGGGAATGCTTTAGTGGAAGGTCTACAGCATAAGCTCATGTTTTACAAGTTAGCTTGTGCTACGACCATCTACTAGTGCATCCCTAAGAGCGATACCAAGAGTTTGGATAGTGTCCTACGACGATTCTCTCTGTCTACAAGTCATGAATTGCTTAAGGTTGTACGATAAATTACGCCACATATATAATAGCCTCCAGTGCACCATTGTTGATATGGAAATAAAAGGCACATACTGTGCTGACAACTAAATCGTTGGCTTGTAAAAATTGACCAAAATCAGTCATCAAGTAGCACCGTTCATCTGTTGACTTATGCAATGCAACTGGGACTGTTGTGCTTCCTGCTAATGTCACTTGGATCTGTCAGGTCTGTTGTTTTAGGTGAGGTGTGATGTACTTCTCATAATACTGCCTTAAAAAGTACTATTATGAATAAAATGTGTTGCTAGTTAGTTAGACGAGGCAAATGCAAATATATAGATATTTATAATTATGACATGTGCAAAGTGCTTATCACTGATTTCTTGTTCACGATCGAGGGATTGATTGTGCATACATATAAGGGAGTCCCGAAGGATAGATCCGCCGAGATGTCTTGCAGAAGGTCCCTCCTTTCTAGAGTCACACCTGTTTGATTTCCAAAATAACAGATGTTCTTCAGTTAGTCTATTTGCTCGGTGTCACCTTGACTGGCTATTTGCTTCCCCTTCTTCACAGCATGGCTAGGACCCTCACCTATAATTATAAAAAAATCACTTTAATTACATAAACAAAATATGCATGTCTAGTAAGTAATGTGAGTTTACTATAGATACCGTAGTCGCTATCTTCTACTTTTATCGTGCTCTTCTCATCGCCAAAATGATTGTAAACAGTAGCCATAACAGACAATGAGGGTCCCATTGTTAGTCCCACATAGTCCCCTTCTACTAGGCGGACTCGGTCACTAAATGCATCCCAACCTTTGTGGAGACATAATATGCCTCCACAGCTCGCAACCTCAACCAAATTGGTACACCCATCTTTTGTTGATTTGTTAAGGGTATCACCAGCGTGAATGTTATTGTTCTCGGTAAAGGGTTTTCTTAGAGTCTACAACAGTGAGATAATATCATATGAGTTTGTTAGTTTTATTACAACATAAATAGAATATGTAATGTATAATGTATAAACCTGGTGATGCCCAATGAAACGATTATTGATTTTCAGAAGGCAACTGTTAGTTGGTGCTTTCCAGCGGAAGTGCCCTGTTATCACTTGGGAGGCTTGCCATATCTATAATTCATGTTATATTTGACAACGATGAAAAAAATATAATAATACTTGTGTAAACCCTAATAAACAAAATTGAATATTGTTAAATGCATACACTCCATAAAAAATATACTCAAACATACACATGCACACATTATTTGCATACACTCCATCGAAGGTATACTCAAACATATACATACACTTGATCATTTCAGCCATTAAAGGTATACTCAAACATATAGATTCTCAAATATATACATACACTTGATGCATGGCAAGGACATACACTTGATCATTTCAGAAGTATACTCAAAAATTGTATACAAAAATTGCAAGCCAAGGTACATACACTTGATCACAAAATTAATAACTTACAGAGACTCACAAAATTCACTTGCAGAGATTCACATTATATACACACAGAATTATACTCCATCATTCACATTATTGCTACTGCAAGAAAATTCCTTTATCTTAAGAATAAAACTCCATCCGTATTATCAAGAATACCATATTATCCTTTTCGAAATAGGCGAGTGTACATACACGATTGAGTGAAACAATAAGTAATCAAGAATAATGGTGGCATGTATAAAACCCTAGCTAAACCCTATCTAAACCCTAAATCCAAATAATACGAGAGATTGGTGGTATCAAAACCTTGTATGGGTAGAGACGGAGATGGCCGGGCGGGCGAAGGCGGAGGCAGAGACGACCGGACAGTGGATGAGGAGATGGCCGGACGACGGAGACTCAGTGGCGAAGGTGGAGACGGTCTGACGACAGGACGGCGGATGGTGGAGACGGAGGCGAAGGCAGCCGGACGACGGAGGCGGAAGCAGAGGCGGAGGCGATCGAACGGTGGAGGCAGAGGCGGAGGCGGAGATAGCCAGACCGTAGGATGGTAGGACGGTAGGACGGTACGATGGCAGGATGGCAGGATGGTAGGATAGTGGCGGGTGAGTAAGCAATCTGTGGGATCGAGAAAAATGGAGAAGTGCTAGTGCATATATATATGCGAAGGGTATCAGTGCCAGTTTGAATAGAGAACCGACACTGATATGGGCGTATCAGTGTGGTTCTATAGAGAACCGACACTGATACATACTATTAGTGTCGATTCTAATTGGAAACGACACTGATATACACTATTAGTGTTGGTTCTAGTTAAGAACCGACACTGAAGAATATTTTAATATTAATAAATAACCATATTTTATTTTAACATTTAAAATTTACACCTAGTAAATACGGATTTTTTTAATATACCATATGAAACTTTTTTATACTAACATTTACAAATTGTTATTAATAAATACAAATTGTTTTACTTTAACAATTTAAAGATATTTTACACCATAAATAAAACTTTTTTTTGTTAACATTTATAATTTATTATTAAGATTTATTATTAACCATATCCCTAAACCATTACCCTAAGCAAATAAAATACACAATCTTGAACAAATAAAATACACAATCTTGAGCAAATAAAATACACAATTTTGAGTAAATAAAATCACAAAATGATTAATATTCTTACACAATCTTGATTAAATAAAATACAAATTCTATTCCTAAACGATTAATGATTCATGGTGGTCACGACGTATGTATGTAGCTTCCTCGGTATCATTAATGAGAGGCAGTTCAACATTCTCTCCAAAAGGGGAGGGGTCATCACATCTATCATACTCTTCTTTATCGTCAACACCCTCGACTCTAACAATCTTTCTCTTTTCTTAAAGAACCACATGATGCTCCTCCTAGTTTGTTGGGTCTAGGTCCTTCACATAGAATACTTGAGCAACATTCTTAGCAAGTACAAATGGTTGTTCCACATATCCGGTGAGTCTGAGGTCAACAATAGTCATACCATACTTGTCAACCTTCACGCTTTCGGGCAGTCGTACCCATTAGCATCGGAATAGAGGAACCTTCAACTCACCATATTAAAGCTCCCAGATCTCTTCGATGAATCCGTAGTACGTCTCCTTACTTTCAGCGTGGTCAAATGCATCGATACGAACACAGCTGTTTTGGTTAGAGCTCTTGTTGTCTTGTGCTCTTGTATAAAATGTATAACCATTAATCTCGTATGCTTGGAATGTGTGAATGGTACTTGATGGGCCATGACCTAGTAGTTATAACATTGCATCGTCGGTATGCTAAAACATCACGTATTTATGCAACCAGATATCGAATATATTTCTATGCTCTCTTGTGACCCAAACTTGTGACTTTGTTGGATTTGTGGTGGTTATTTCATTCACATGCATATTGACATAAGGACCAACTATAACTGATTGTTGCAGAAGAGCAAAATATGCTTGGGTGAATGCAACACTATCTCTGATGTGGATACATGCATGTCCTATTATCCCTTTCCCCGTTAGCCTCCCCTCGTAGCGAGATATAGGTAGACCAATCAGGTTCAGTTTCCTGTAATCAATACAGAACTTAATGACCTCCTCTATACTCTATCCTTGGGCAATGCAACCTTCCGGATGGCCTCAGTTATGAACATATTTCTTTAGAACCCCCATGAATCTTTCAAAAGGATACATCTGATGCAAAAACATAGGGCCAAGGATCTTTATCTCATCAACAATATGAACAACCAGATAGACCATCATATCAAAAAATGTTGGAGGAAAAATAGTCTCAAACTGACATATAGTGTCGATAACATTGTTCTGCAGCTTTGCCAATTTGTTTGGATACACGATCTTCTGTGATATTGCGTTGAAAAATGAACACAACTTTATGATTGGGTCTTGAACCTTATCGGACAAAATGCCTCTAACTACAACTGGAAGTATCTGCGTCATCATCACATGACAGTCATGAGATTTTAGGCCAACTAACTTCTTGTCTTTCATGTTCAGTAGGCTTCTAATATTTGACAAGTAACCGGTTAGAACTTTAACATTACACAGGCAACCACATTGGCTAGCTTTCTCTTGTCTGCTCATCGTGTAGCAAGCTATTGGCAGATTCTTTTTTCCTCTGGCTAGTTGTACATAATGCAGGTCTTTCCGGAGGCTTATTTCTTGAAGGTTCAGCCTTGCGTTCAGTGTGACTTTTGTTTTACCAGGCATGTCTAGCAAGATACCAATCAAACTATCGAATACATTCTTCTCGATGTGCATTACATCTATTGAATGTCGAATAACAAGGTCTTTCCAATATGGTAACAACCAAAATATGGATTGCTTGTTCCACATAGGAGCGTTTTGTCCAGCGGGTAATTTCGTACTGCCCGGGCCCTTGCCAAGAACTACGTTAAGATCCTTCATAATTCTAAATACTTGTTCTCCGGTACGAGTCTTTGGAGCTTGACGTGTCTCCACCGTCCCATCGAAAGCTCTCTTGTTCTTACGGTACGGATGATCGGCACGAAGGAACCTACGGTGACCCATGAAGACCATTTTTCTACTGTTAGACAATCAATGCCCTCCAGTTTCCTCCAAGCACTGAATACAACTATTGTACCCTTTTACAGTCTGCCCTGATAGATTACCAAGAGTAGGCCAATCAGAGATTGTTACAAACAACATTGCATGTAAGATGAAAGTCTCTCTTTTGTATTCATCCTAAACCGGTACGCCGTCTTTCCATAATATAAGTAAATCTTCTACTAGGGGTTTGAGATATACATCGATATCATTACCTAGCTGATTTGGCCCACTAATCAGCAAAGGCATGAGAAGGAATTTTTGCTTCTTGCACATCTAGGGCGGAAGGTTCTAGATAGAGAGAGTCACCGGCCAAGTGCTCTAAGTACTTCTTGTGTTGCTAAAAGGATCCATCCCATCTGTATTCAACCCAAATCTTATATTTCTCACTTCGTTTCTACATTGTTTGTATTTTGAATCAAACCTTCTCCATTGCATGTCATCAGCAAGATGTATAAGCATTTCATCTTTCTTTCGCTTCTCAGCGTGCCATCGCAGCAGCTCACTATTCGCTTTGTTAGCGAATATCCATTTCAAACAGGGGATTATTGGAAAATACCAAGTCACCTTAACCGGTATTTTCTTCTTTTGTCTCCTGACGTCTATAGTGTCTTCTCTCTCGCCACTATCAGTGCTCCACTTATACCGTGATGCATTGCAAATATGACACATATCTAGGTTTGCGTCCTCATTATGAAACAACATGTAGTCGTTTACCAATGTATGGATTTTCTCTACCTCAAGCCCTAACGGACAGACAACCTATTTGGCATAGTAAGTACTTTCAGGCAGAACATTTTTTGTTGGAAGTAAATCTTTCAAAAATACCAACAATTCATTGAAACCCTTATCGGACCAACTGTTTCTAGCCTTCATTTGCATCAGTGTTAGCACAACATTCAACTTATTGTGCTCCTCTTTACCGTTCAGGTATATTGGTGATTTAGAGTCAATTACCATACGCTAAAACTTTTCATGTTGTCTGTCACTAGTGAAGTCCCCCTCGCCATCACGCAATATTTGATTGATGTCTTCATCATTGGCATCAAATAATATGTCATCTCTGTCATGGTCAATTGTAGTTTTGCCATATGTGTTTTCTTCGACTATTGGCTGCTCTTCATGCATACTATCGTCAAGTTCACTGTGTTCTGTCCAGTGGGTATATCCTGCTTTGAAACCTCTAAGAATCAAGTGTGCATGGATTTACTCAACGTTTATGAATTTTTTCTTATTTTTGCAATCGATACAGGGACAACATATATACTGATCAGCACTGCCATTATTTCTATTTCTGTAAGACTGAACACTTCGTACAAAACCGTTGACACCATTAATGAACTCGGACCCACGATCATTGTACATCCACGAGCGGTACACCTGCATATCATTATAATTAATCTCACATAATTAACTTGCCTACACATAAAATTGCCGATATTTTTGAAAGATCGACAGTGATAGTTTAATTACATCATATCTTGAACCATCATTGTTTGCCGGTACTTATTCTGGCCTAAAGAATCTACCTTCAGAACGTTCCATTCCTACAATATATTAATTTATTAGTTTAGCGTTTCATTTTTTATTTTAAAAATATTTCCAAATTTTGTTTTCAATACTCTCCTATAAAGGTTGTGAAAATATATGTTTCGACATAGAGAATCTACGTTCGGAATGTTGTGAAGATCAATCACGTAATCGTACCATGTATTAAGCCATTAGTTTAGTTCTTCCTTTTTTTATTTAAAAAATAATTTCAATTTTTGATTTTTACACTAGCATGGAAAGGTTATGAACATTAATCACATCGACATTGTATGGAGGTCTTGTTGAATTTTAAAAATAAATTCAACATGACCTCCATACATTTATTAACCACGAAGAGCAATCCATACATTCAATATATTCAATCCATTAAGAATAACTCATGGCCTCCATACATTCAACATGTGTACAATCACTAAATCATCTTGGCCTCCATATATTCAACATGTGTACAACCATAGCCTCCATGCATTCAATTCCATGGAGAACAATTAATATCTACAAGCACTAAATCAACATAGCCTCCATTCATTCCATTCTACGCATTCAATTCTATCCATGAAGAGAAATAAATGTGTGCAAGCATACATTCAACATGGCCTCCAAACATTCAATTCGATCCTTCATTCCATTCCACGCATTCAATTCCATCCATGAAGAGAAATAAGAGCAAGTATTGTGCACACGATTTAAATGGTAAGAAGAAAAAGAATAGTAAAATAGCTTACCAAAATTTTTCTCCACAAATCTTTGGCCTCCGGCACTATTCCACACTGTAGTGTTCCTATCGCCTTACTGTCTAGCTCGTGCTACTGTTTTATAGCAATACACATCAGTGTTGGTTCGTGGCTACAACCGGCACTGAAATATACGCAACAGTGTCGATTCGTGCCATACACTGGCACTGATACTTTGTGCTATTGGAGATGAGAGTGAATAGGTTAAGAAATGGGCTGTTGAGCTCTTTGTTGGGCTGAATATTGTGCTATTGGACTAAATTTTGACCTAGTTAATATATATACATATATATACTTATTTCTTTTCCAAAAAATTTGGGGTACACTTGTACCCCCACCATGCTCCATGATATATCCGCCCCTAGCACCTTTTCAATTCTTTTGGTTGGAAGCCATATTAATCTATCCTAGATTCCTACTCGATGATAATGTATTCATTATTTTCCTCTTTTGTTTTCCATCAATACGTCCTGAACAACATCAAACAAGTATGCGGTCTCAATAATGTCAACTACACTGTATGTTTTGATTTGGAGGGAAAAGGTTGCACTTTGTGAGTTTGCGTTCTATTTTCTATACTTTTACATGTACAGAAATCATGCAGGTATTAGGACATACCTGGGGAGAATGGGATGAGCCTATATTTGATTTGCATCCTGATGTTATTCTCACAAGTTGCAGTACTATGAGGTTTGTCATCTACAATCACTACCACAGAATTACTTAAAAATAGCGTCATATCAGTGCTAGTTATCTTCAAGCCGACACTGAAGCTGTATCACTACTGGTTTAAAAAATGGAAGCCGTTAAATTTTTCGAACTTGAACAGAACCAGCACTGTTACGCCACTTTCAGTGCATGTTCCGTTTATGAACCGGCACTGAAAGTGGCGTAACACTGCTGGTTTATAGAACGAACCGACACTGATGTGGCACTATAAATCTTCCCCGTGCTACAACAATTTGTATTTTATTTGATCAACGGTTTACGGTTTAGGGTTTAGGGTTTACCATTTTTTAATAACAAATAAAAATGTCAAAAATACAAAGGTAGCATTTTTCATACTAAATAATAAATGTTAAAATACAAAGGTTTGTCTTTTTTAATAATAAATAATAAATTTTAAAACAAAAAGTTAGTAGGTATTAATAATAAGTTGTATGAAAATTTGATTAATAGTTTATGATTCATGGTTTATGATTTACGGTTTATGGTTTACGGTTTACGGTTTATGGTTTATGGTTTAGGGTTTAGGGTTTAGGGTTTAGGGTTTAGGGTTTATGGTTTAGGGTTTACGGTTTACGGTTTACGGTTTACGGTTTAGGGTTTAGGGTTTAAGGTTTAGGGTTTAGGGTTTATGGGTTACGGTTTAGGGTTCATGGTTTATGGTTTATGGTTTATAAATGTTAAAATACAAAGGTAGCCTTTTTTAATAATAAATAATAAATTTTAAAACAAAAATGGTAGCCTTTTTAAAAAACAAATAATAAATGTTGAAATACAAAACTTAATTTTTGGTGCAAGCTTGCTTGCGTACATGACGATCCTTGCTGCAAAGACTTGTACCTTCAAGCAGGTTGCTCTGTGTAGAGGCACTGGTGAAGAGATGGCGAGTGG